>JAJQOW010001372.1:0-52268 GCA_037975125.1 Latrodectus hesperus | reverse complement strand
AGGGCAAAATTGAGAAAAAGGAATACAAGTGTACCTGATACCTTATGCGGAATATCTTCCTCAAAAGGTTTGATCCTCCTTAAATGGAAATTGTCACTGTTATAGTGAATTTGTTTTACAAGTTTTAATTAATTTTGTCTACACAGAATTCTATGACAGCTTTCAGTAGCATAGCTTCACTAATACTTTCATACGCTGCACTCAAAACTACAAATAGATTGTATGTTTTATATATAATATAGGTTCCCAAAGTGGTCCAGGTGGACCCCCAGGGGTCCATAGGAGACCAAACAGGGGTCCATGTAGACGTAGAAAGAAAACAGGGGTTCACAAGTTGTAAGTGGGGGTCCACCAATAATCCACGACACTAAAGGCGAATCGATATTTAATGTCCTGAGTGATTTTTTTACAAAAAATCTATTCCATTTACAAACATTATTTCGGTGGCAGCAGAAGGAGCTCCTGCCATGTTTGGGTGATATCGTGGGTTTTTATAAGTCATCTTAAAAGAATAATACCAGGACCAATTGCAGTTCACTGTGTCATCCACCCACAACACCTTGGAGCGAAATATTTCAGTGATAGATTGCACCAGTCGCTTCAATTTGTGATTAACGAAGTTAATAAAATAGGAAGCAATGCTTTAAATATTCGTTTATTTGCACCATGGTGCGATGAAAATGATGAAGATTTCCAACAACTGCTCTTACATACTGAAGTACGCTGGTTATTGAAAGGTGCATGCTTATCGAGATTCTATTCACTTTTTGAATCAGTGATAGAGTTTCTGCAAATTAAAGCACCAGATTTAAAATAAAATCTGATCAAATGTAAAGTGGACATTGCATATTTAACAGTGTTGTTTAAAAAATTCAATGACATTAACTTGTAGTTACAAAGGGACCACCTTAATTTAATAAAAAAAGGGTGTAATATCGGCTTTTTTTTGGTAAATTGAAATTAATGAAGCAAAATATTAGTCGGTGTGAATTTTCCCAGTTTCCGCACTTGTCACAGAATGTCTTGATGAGGATATTCAGATTTACGCTCAACATTTAAATACCCTGCATGATGAATTCAAAAATTCCACCATGGATCATAACCCCATTTGATGAAACGGAAGAGGCGAATTTGGTATTGAGGAGCTACTTGTTCTCAGCACCAACGAGAAACTGAAGGTGAAATTTAAAAAAGGCTATCAAACATTTTGGCTGTAGGCAAGTAATCCCCGAAAAATATTCTAGACTGTAGAAAATTGCGAGAAAATTTTTGATAGCGTTTCCCTCATCATATCTTGTTGAAGGATGTTTTTGTGCCATTACCAACCTGTTAACAAAAAAGGAGCAGATTGAACATTACAAAACGGGGTGATTTGAGGTTATTTCTTACAAAACTGAAGCCAAATATCGATAATTTGCTTTGAATTCATCAAGTACATCCGTCTCGTTAAAAGTATGAAAATTTTTTACTGTTCAGTTACATTTCAGAGTTCATTGTTGGATTTTTGTCAATTGTTGATTGTTTGTAGTAATAAATGTTTATAATTCTGTATATTCACAAGTATTATTTTAATAAATAAGACATAAGAAAATGTGCTACTTTCTTATTAACACCCCCAATTCAGAGTGATATTTTTTAGGAATTTTGGGAATACAGTAGAAATGCAGCAACAGGGGGTCTACCGAAAATAGTAAAACTTTGAAAGTGGTCCACGAGAAAAAAAGCTTGGGAATCCATGATATATAATATCACACTCCATACATTTCTTCAACATTTCTCTTAAAGTAAATATTTGATCGGCAAATGATTTTCCTTTTCTGAAACTCCACTGGTATTCATCAAAAACATTATTCGCAACAAGAGAAATTGCATGGAATTTTTAATAAAGTTCTTGGGCAACAAGTATTTCTTTAATTATTACTGTTCCATTTTTACATCACATATTTAATAGTTAATTTCCATTTAGGATGCGATGTCACTTCCTTTAAGATAGAGATAATAGTTTTCCATATAATGTGGGTCACAAATTATTTACATCAAATTTTAATATTTAAGCATTTTCGCCTACCATTTTCAGTAACTAGTAGATTAAATAATTTCAATCGCTGGCATGTCAGCTGCTAGAGTCTCACCAATATCTCAACCGTAAAATTTAAAATACTTAACTCATAAAATTTAAGCGAGTGGAAAGACAAATATCAATTATGTTCCAAAATTGATATTTTTTCTTAAATAATATTCATATTAACTTCATCAAAACAAACTATGATAATTGAGGTAAGTAATATGTTGCCAAAAATATGCTTATTTAAAAATATTTAATTAGAGATACAAAACTAGTATGTTTAATATTTAGGATAAATCATGCAAGTAGCTAAGGTTTGAAAACCATTTAAGCACTATGCGTTACCTGTTGACACTAATTGTCTGCGAATTTTTGACTTGATTAGGCAATGCAGTTTGATGAGTTATAAGTTGATAGGCGATTGTTGTGAAATTTATTATTGCTATTAACTATTGCGATTTATTGTCGAGGGGAAATAAATGTAGAAATCATTTTGAAGTTCAGGACACTACGACTGTTATCGAATTTCTTCCTTGATATTTATTGGACAGACAGCATTCCGCCAAATGCTAAGGACTCTCTTAATAACATTTACAAGTTTTCGATTATTTAGTAGAACATCAGAGGAGAATAATTTGTGCTTGTTAAGGTATGTAGTCTAAACCATCTAGGAATACTACTTAAGTAGCTAATAAATTGCTTTGTTCACCAAGAATATTCCCCACGAAGAAAAAATTCATTCATTTACTTTGTTTCTAGCAACAATTTATTTGAAAGGATATAATGTGTATTTGCATGGATTAATTTGCATCAGATCTTGTTTCAATAACGAATATTTTAGATATGTATTTAAGTCACTATGAATACAACAACTAAATTATTGATCTAAGAATTTCAAGGAGAATATTTCAGAGGAAAATGGGCAATTCAGTAGTAATTTGTATTGAGAGAGTCCTCTACAAACCATAATTTTAGGACCCATTGAAATAAATAATATTCTTGCTACTACTTGTTAATAAATGTTTTCATTATTTTATATTTTTAATTACTCATTGCATGTTCCTCTATATGAACGAATGTAAACATTATTTTTTAAATATAATTATTAATATTCTTAATTTATATTATATTGATTTCCTTTGAAGTCATATACTTTTTAAACATAATATACAGGGTTAGCAAGAAATAAGTTTCCCACTTCAGAGGGCTGTAGAATACGTTCTATTTGTCCAAATGAGATAAAATTTGAACTACAGATAAATCAAATAATGCGCTTGACATTTATTAAAAAAACAAATAGTACATAATTTCGCCGAAAGATGGCGCTGTAATATTAATGGTACTTATTTGCATATACTGAAAATAGGAAAAGTCATTTGCTTTACAGCGCATGCCTATTAGCATTATTTTTGGGTAAAAAGAAGGCGGATTCTGAACGAGCATTAGTTACTTCTCTGCACATCATGCCTTCTTTGCAAGAAAAAGCGCTACTTGTAAAATTGTTCTACCAGAACCAGCAGAACTCCGTTGCAGCTGTAAAAGAATTTTGCCGTATGAAGCAGATACGAAGAGGTCCAATGTTTCTATGTGTGTTACGCAAAATGATGCAGAAATTTGAAAGAACTGGACAACTTGCAATTCTTCCCGGTAGAGGACGAAAACCAATCCAGTCTTCTAGCGTCGAAAATGTGGCTACCGCGGTCGTTGAAGCCAGCAGTCAGTCGCCGGATTTTAGTGTGAGTGTGCCAGTTGTTTCCCGTGTATTGGATATGCCGTATTCCACTGTACGAAAAGTCTTACGGTGGATTTTGCTTTTTTATCCCAACAAAATCAAGCCTCTGCACTTGTTGCAAGACGGGGACTCAGAGGTTCGTATAACTTTTGCACTTCAGTTCATTGCTCGAATGGTGGTTTACGTCACTTGGCCATGGAATATTCTGTGGACTGATGAAGCCCACTTTCAACTTAATGGGCAAGTCGACACCCACAATTGTCGAATTTGGGCAGCAGAAAACCCTCGCGCTATCCAGAAAAACCCCTTGCACCCTGAAAAAGTGACAGTATGGTGTGGGTTTACGGTTACTTTTATGATTGGGCCGTATTTTTTTGAAGAGATAACTGCAAATGGAATCAAAACCTGTTCGATCACAGGACAATGGTACCAAGATATGCTGAGGAATTTTGTAATCCCACAACTTCAGCAGCGTGGATGCTTTCAGGACATCTTTTTCATCAAGGATGGCACACCTCCTCATATTGATCGTCGCGTAAAGAAACTGCTAACACAGCATTTTACTGAGGCACGGGTTATCAGCCGTCATTTCCCTACGGCATGGCCTCCTCGTTCGCCGGATATGACCCCCTGCGACATTTGGTTGTGGGGTTTTTTGAAGGCTACCTTAAAAGGCCATCATCTGTACCAGATCTGAAGGACAGCATTCGGCGCCATATCCTTGATATTCCGACAGACTCACTCCAGTCTGCTGTCGAAAATATGGTTCTGTGATTAGAGCACATTGCTGAAAATGAAGAGGGGCATATTGAACAGCTGTAATGCTACTTTTTAATTATTATTATTTAACATTTATAAAGCATATAAAAAATTTTTATGTGTATTACAGCGCTATCTATCGGCGAAATTTTGTACTGTTTTTTTTTACTAAATGTCAAGCACATCATTTGAATTATTTGTAGTTCAAATTTTATCCCATTTGGACAAATAGAACGTATTCAACAGCCCTCTGAAGTGGGAAACTTATTTCTTGCTAACCCTGTATTTAAACTAAACATGTAAATCCAAGAGGCGCTGTATAAAACCAACAGTTCAACTTAATTAATTACCACGAAAAACTACTAGGAATGTATTTTTATTGTTAAAAATATAATTACCAATTAATATTTATTGCAGAAAATGTTTGAATATTATAGTGCCTATCTTATAAAAATATTACACTTAAATACTACAAGTTAAAAAAATCAGTTCATGATCACATACAATATATTAATTGCTTTTTTTAACAAGCGAAATTAATATAAGCGAAAATTAGCAATACAATATTTTATTATGAACATTTAAATTAAAAGTTACTTTTTTCAAGCACAGAGAGTAGTCAGTTTTATCATGAATTGTCCTCATCTGTTTATTTAAATTTTGAGTTAATTAATAAGAATTCAAGCATATTTTTTATTTTTTCCTTTAAGAAATCTTCATTTATTAAAAATCATTTTTGATTTTATCTTCATATATTATTCAAGCGAAATAATATAAAATTAAGAGAAATATTTTAAAGAAAAAAAAGAAAAGAAAGAAAACCCACCGCAGCCGGTAGGATTCGAACCTACGCGGGAAAATCCCAATGGACTTCGAGTCCATCGCCTTAACCACTCGGCCACGACTGCTGCGAGATGGCAGTGAAATGTTATACATTTAACTTGATTCACTACTTGTTGCCGAACTAGCTTAGATTTTTACCTAAGCCTTTAGATTTATTAATTTCCTCTTTTCGCACACAAGTAATCCTAATACTTTTCTTTCTTTGAAACGAATGAAAGGAAGTTTTCTTTTCCTTCTTTTCGAAATGTCAGGAGGAGTATATTTGTTTACCGTATATAATTTGAGGCTCTTTGAGATATCATTGATTCTGCAATTTTTATATTTTCAACTCCAAATTCATTAAATATCTCGCACAAATAGGTTGAAGTGTGTCAAACCCAATTTGACCGAGAATTCTCTAAAGTACCTTTCCCATGACTCTAGGCTGTTATGAAAAAAATATCTATTTTTAAAAGAAAATATAAATGTTTGCTTTTCTGATTTTATATACATTTAAGTATTTTATAATATTAAATGAGTTTGTATATAAATATTTCTTTTTTAGTACAAGTAAAAATATTTTAAATAATACATATCTCTAAAATTTGCAATGCTTAACGCTTGGGCTTTTGGTACCGAATTAATTGTTATATTCTCTCTTTGAAAGAAAAAGTCGGTTTGATAACGTTTGATTTGCTGATCTACAACACTGGTCAATTTTGGAGTTGTGTGTCTAAAACTCATTTGTTATCGGATTGTTTGGATAACAGTATCCCTTAAGCAATGTTAAGATCTTTAATATGCGTGCTTACTTATTCACCTTAATATCCTATATCTATTAAGATGTTCATACTTCATATAATTACTTGTGGTTAGGATACTTAATTGCAAAAATATGTGACCTTAAAAGCTCTTTCTTCTAAATTGGTAAAAAGTGCTGATATATTGCCTCAAAGATTATATTAGCTACTGTCGATTTAGTTTCAAATAATTTGATAAGAATTAAGTGGAAGTATTCTTTTAAATGATTTTTTTAAAATTATTTTTCCTTTCTTCGTAGGTTTAACTTATATTGAGGATTAGTTTTTTTTTACCCTCATCAAGTTGTGTGATATACAATTTTTAGTTACTTTTTGATCTAACTGTCATTTTTCTGAAAACAGCTGTAATTAGGGCTATTTTTGGGAAACTGCATTATTTGTGAAAGGAAGCGTTTTTTTTTAGAAATTTTACCAACTAATTAAAAAGTGTTGGTAAATTATTAATTAAGTGTTATATTTTTGGGGTGAAATCAAATTGAGCTTTCTGCTTCCCAAAAATGATGTCTATTTTCTATGAAGAGAACGTTTATTTTCCTGGAGCATTACTCTAAAAATCTTAACTGAACTGCTTCGCTGTTTTATCACAAGTAGACATTTATACATGTCTGCTTGGGTAAATGTCTACTTATAATTTCCGCCCAATACTATACAATTAAGGAAATTAATATTTAAATATTGGTTCATAACGATACACATTTGGCTGCATCTTCGGTAATATTTTCTAATAAAAGCTTTTTATTTTTACCAAAATACTTTTTTGGATTTCTTAACAGACAAATTTCTTCATTTTCTGACAGTTAAAGGCTGTCATACAGACTGGTTATTAAGGTATATGGAATTCAGGGAAACAGGGGAAGTTAAAAAGAAACAAAATCGAGATTTATAGTATTTTATAAGCATTTTTGTATTTATTATTTTGATGTATTGGATTCATTACAGTGGTAATAGCATATTCTGCAATTGCTATTTGAAACGCGGAAAAAAATAGAGTATCTATACACAAAAAACTAGAAATAGAAAAATCTAGAAAATTAATTAACCTCAGTTGGTATATTAGATCATAATTGTAAAATGGTTTTAGAAGTTCATAAAAAATTGTAGATCCTATCATTGGTTCTAATAATCATTGCTTTTCTTGTTGAAAAGAAATTATTACGGATTTCAAGTAAATTAGATGTAGGTAAAAAACCAGACATCAATTAAGAAGGTAAGAAAGAATCAGATGAGCAAGTCTAATGATGATATTGCTATTACCATCTCATGTTTGTGTATTATAATTCATAGGAATTTTACCATTTGATCTATTTCGCTTTGTGTACAGATTGCCGTTTAATGTGTTGACTGTTAGAAAATTTTTGTTATTTTTGTTGATATCTATATCATCTCATTGATTAACGATCAAAAAACGCTTTCATTGATGCTATGAATGATGACTGATGTTTAAATTAACTGAGTTGTATGATAGAAAATAAATAAGGCAGATTAATACGTGACAAGATTTTATCTATGATTATTTACGGTATGTTTCTTAGATTGATGCATGTGGAAGGTAATTATTTTTGTAAATAATGAGGAATTATTTAAGCTTAAAACTTAAGATAGTTCTTTCGGACTGCTTTCTGGCGTGCTTAATTTCCCTTTCACATATTAGTAATTTCGAAGTTAAGAGCAAAGAGAACTCTGGAAATCTATATATTGGTTGTTTTGTTTTAAAGAGGAAAATTTTCTCACAGTTTAATGATTACTTTGGTCGCATAAATGATCGTTTCCTTTATTGCATCATTTACCTTAGTACCTCATATCTGGCTAGTAAAAGTGTTATTTGAAATACCTTTCTGGGATTATAATAGTTAATTATGAGTTTAAATTGTCGCAATCAATAATGAAGCAGAAAATATATCTTTTGTATATCTGGAGGGGATTATTTTCTCAAATGTGATATAATCACAGTCTGAACATGTTAGATCCTCTTCCATCTTAGAAAAGCTGACGGGTTTTTAGAGTTGCATAACTTTTGAGTGTCAAGTCCAACTGAGTGATGGCATTTGATCATTTGAAAGTTAGTTTCGATTCTTTAGAGATGTCATTTATTTCATGTGAGGAAATATTTGAGGCTCTTTTTCTTCATATAATTCTTATTAAGATATCATCATATTTAATAATGTGTATTAAAATCTTTACAGATTATTAAGAGAAAGGGAATTATAGTTATATTGGTAAAATGTATATCTGTGTTAGACTTGAATTTATGGACATCGGTATGGGATGAAAATAAACTAAAATGTGTGCATGAATGAGTGAAATACCAAATTGTGTGTTCACTGTATTTTTTTGGAAGTTGATCAGTGTTGAATTAGAACATTCTGTGATTAGGACTGATATTTTAGGAATATCTAATTTTAAAAGTGCACAATTTTTATCTAGTTGGTATTTATACTATTATATGTTCTCAAAGGGTCACTGGGTATGTTGACAATATTTTGTATTCTGTAGTACCGTACTTGATATCAAATTACCCACTTGTTTTTTACCAGCAAAATAATACTTAAACGCCTATTGTGCAACTCTTTTAAGTATGTTCATAATGATATAGTGTCTTTTTCTTGTGGCCTACAGTACAACCAAATTCTACTCTACTAAAGCTTAATTGGAATATGTCAGTAATGTAAACTATCGTTAATTGTGTCAATTAACTAGTGTATTAGTCTTTAAGAAAAGTAGTTAAGTTTAAAATGTGCCGAATCTGCAGTAGAGAAATATGGATAATTTAACGTTGTCCACATACATTATAAAATATAATAAACTAATTATTCTTTACGGTTGTCTTCTAGTAAAGAAAACATAGTAACAATTTTAGACTTATAATTATTAGCTATCGGCGTCTGTGTACGCAATAATTATATACATGCCATGATTATAACTTAGATTTTTACTGAGTAAATATGTTTTTTACAACATATTTTTATTAAATATATTAACTCAATACAAATATATGGCGTAGTCATTATAAACAGTTTAATCATCAAAAATTTTTTTAAAATATAATTTTTTTAAATTTTAAATATATATAAAATTTACACTATATATAAACTGTTCACTTTAATAGATTTATAGTTTAATAGTTTTTTCAGAAAAATGTAATTTTGTTGTTTAGTTAAATACTGTGGGTTTTAAGTAATAATGATGTTCTTATGGGAAATAATTAAAGGTGAATATCAACAAAATATTTTATGCAGTTTAGGAATATTTGATTTAAAAATTAATAACCTAATGATTGTTTTCTCTTTAAGAACTTTTTATTTATTATAAGTTTCCAGAATATGTTGATTTTGATTTTAAAAAATTGAATAAAGAGAGAACATGGTCTCTGAATTTAAAAAACAACAACAGTACTAACATTTATTTTACTCTGAGCGTTGTATAATTGAAGATACCACATTACAAAATACAAACATTTTAGGTAATTAAAGTAAACATTTTCACACATGCTCTTTATATTCATAGATTTCATACGGCTAATAATTTAACATTTAAGAGCAATTCACAAAATAGGAATAATAATAAATTAAAAAAAAAGACCGCAGCCGGTAGGATTCGAACCTACGCGGGAAATTCCCAATGGATTTCAAGTCCATCGCCTTAACCACTCGGCCACGACTGCTTGCATATTGAGCTTAAATTTTATTTCAAAATGTAATGTATTTAATCAGGATAAAACCACTTGCTGTTTGTTATCGAGCTGGCAGTGAGCCAAAATTCACACCTGATCTTGGATTTCTATTTTCCTTTTTCCCTCTTCCCAAAGCAGCTATAAAGTTGTTTTCGGAAGAGGGAAAAAAAAATTATTAAGATTAATAATAAATTTTTCTTTAAAGTGAAAGTATGAAATAAATATATTTTTTTGTATTTTGATTGTCAGGAATGAATTTGACTCATAGAAAACTGACACATTCTTCTGTATATCATATCTGCATTGATTTATATCTAATATCATTTTTATTCGCAATACTACCACAAACGACTTTGTTATCCAATTCGTATGATCATAAACGCAGAAGTGAAAATAGTTTAATCAATGAAACTTTAAGCAGTATTACCATAAATCTCTTGTAATTAGAGTGTTTGGTACTCTTCCATTATACCCCGCAATCGATCCTCGAAGTGATTGCTGTTTCTGTCAGAAATAAACCCTGGCGTTTAAATAAGTTTCGTCAATAAATATAATTATTTAGTTTGTAAAATCTATATAATATGGGTAAAAGTTCAGAATCGGGTACCAATTAATTCTTTGGTAATTTTTTTGACGCCAAGATGTGACTAACAAGATGGCCTCTTCAGAAAAGCTATACAAAGATAGGGTTACCAGAAATCCCCAAGATGAAATTTTATCCTCAAGATGTATTGCATACCAAGGGGTAGCCGATACTTCATCGAACTCATAAAATACTTTTATTATTTGTTTGTAGTTTCTAAAAATATAAGCCTTTTGAAATAATACAGGACGCAAATATTTATGACAGCAACTGCATTTCTTTTTCTTTACCGTTACGATGATTATCTTATGGAAGTATAATGGAATCTCGATACGTTTTAAAATTATTTAAATATATTTTCTCCTCTCTAGTTGTAAGTACTTTCCTTTCTATGTTGGCGAAGATATTGCTTAATTTCACAGGATTCTTTCGCTCTCACATATATTTTATAATTTTAGCAACATGTTATTTTATTCTGCAATTTGTTAGCATATTTTCTTATGGAAATTCCTGCTCGAATTCCTATTTCGACCAACCAAAGTCACAGCCAATCATCTCATAATGTTGAGCCACGGTCGACTGACGAGATCAGCATTTGCGTAGGAGCCCTCCTCTACGCCCCCCATCAGAGAGGAGATCCTCCTGAGCACTCCATGAGCGCAAACCCGCAGCAACACACTCTCAATTCGGTTCTGTAAGGCAGGAAACTTGTTTCATTTGGGCAGAAGAGCGACGATTGTCCTTCCAAGCTACAGCCGTATATAAAACATATTTTTTTTTTAAATATTAAAGTTTATATTAAGAAAATAAAATAAATGTTGAACTATTGCATTAGTCAATGCTGACAATAAATTGAATTACTTTAGCAATGTTATAACCTATATAAAAAGTTTTCAAATTTAGTTTTGATTTACTTTTATTAATTGTCACATTTATGTATTAATAAATTTGATTTAAATTAAAAAATGATTTGATTTGATTTAAATAGATAATTTTTGTTTTTTAAATAAATTCTATAAAAAGTATCCATTTTTTTACATGTAAAAAAATTATTGTGTACTATACTAATAACATTTATTTGTAAATATAAAGATTTGTGAATAAGTTTTCAATCGAAAAAATATTAAATTTGCTATGATAATGTTTGATAACATGTAATAGAGCTAAAAATGAAGACAATTTTCGGCTTTTAAAAACGTTTATTTTAAACGTCAGATTAAGAAATTCAGTTTATAGATAGATTTGCACACACATAGTGTAAAAAATAACCATTCAATAGTTTTAATGCACACGCATTGCTGGCACAAAACTCGTTAGAATCAGATTATATTAAATAGAGGTGAAAAACTTAAAAAACGGAAATTATAGAAAATGCGATACTTTTTAAGAAGTACGCAAGAATCGTATTCATATAGAAAAGAAGACAGTTTATGAGTATATGAGATTATATAGCTTGTACTTATTTAAAACTTATAAATGTATAAAGTCTTCATTGTATAAATTTATGATTTCTCTACTAACATGAAAACGTTTTTGCTTAAATTACTTACTTACTGACTGTATCACTTGTATTATACTTTCAGGTATTTTTTTTAGTTCGGAAATGCTACATTGAAAATAAATTACGAGTCCTTAAAAATGTTTCGATAAAAGGAGTTACTTGCTTCTTTATTGACACAATTTTTTATATTTCTTCACTTTTTAGTTGAAAAACTTCATTTGAGAATAGAGAAGAATAATATTTCAATCCTTTTTATTGTAGAAAACGTTTTATTACAGTTAAACTCTGGGAATTATTTTTACATAAGAGGAAATTTTTGTGAGACACCGAAAATAAATAATGTGACATTTTTTAAGTAAATATTTTTCAAAATGTGGGATAGAAAAGTAAAAGTGTAGTAATAATTAAATAAGTCTAATGAGAAAATTATATTAGATTAATTCAATTTAATTTTAATGAGAAGAATATACTCCAGAACAAAATGGAACAGTGAGATAAAAAATTCGATTAAACACAGAAAAATAAATTAATTATAATTATAAGAATTTTTATTATTTATACTTCTTTTTGAAGGAGAAAATTTTAAAATGTGTGAAAATATAATAAATAAAAAATCGACGACTTGAAATTTTATTTAAGAAGGAAATTATGTTTTGATTCAACTAAAATTGAAAATATATTTTAGTCCAAGAAATGTTAGACAAGGTATTCACAAAATGAAAGCCTTTAAATGAATTGAAAACAAATTATGAGGAATTTGTTAGTAAGAAGAAATAAAATAAAGTAGTATTGAATTACTATTGGAAAATACATATGTAAAATTATGAAAAAAATCTCATGATTTCTTTTTTAAATCAAATTAAAACTATCTATTGAAACATCCTCTTTAAAATAACTTTTTAATGCATTTTACAGTTGAAAAAAATTTATGTATTTAGTAATCTTTTTAACAGAAAAATGTATTTTTTCCAATGGCAAAGGCAAATACAAGGAATATCACAAAACAAAACACATGAAAAATCACAAAATAGACATGAGACGGACACTACATAAACCGGAGTCATTGCACTCAAAAGTAAAAGACATGTATTTATCATAAAAAAATATTTCATACATGCTTAAAATATAGATAATCCTGTATGTCATCACAGCGCAAGAAATGAAAAGATGTCTGAATCTCCTCAAGAGCAGTTGAAGCGATGTGGTGGGAGGGCGCCCACACTGAGAGAGAAGAAGTCATCACATTCAATAGGTTACATTGAGTTCACGGATCTCTTTTACAGGACGCTCTCGGTATCATTATGTCAGTTTATATTTTGTGTTATTATATTGTACTTTGCACTTGTTTTAATACGTTGATTCATGTAATTAGGCTTCATACAATGTTTCCCAATTATTTAAATTAGCTTTGAGTAATGAGCTGAATGTTCATTTTCTGAAATCAAAGAATTATTAAAAATTCACCCAATTTGGAAATTAGGGGAAAATTTCTTTTACTGCTATGCTGTTTCTGGAAAATATTTATAGGTATGTTACAATTATGATATGAATGATGTTTCAAATGACGATTAAGCTAATCCTTTGATTCAAAGTGTACTTATTAAAAAATTTAAATAGTGTTGATTTATAGATGAAACAGAAACTTAGTTAATGCGGTAAATTAACTGCTTCAAAATTAATTTATCGGTGTTTGACTGCATTTCATCTAAATAAAGTAATTATGTAACTTTGTAATAATGTAATATTGTTTATTTTAAAAAATGATTGTAATTTTAAATTTGACAGAAAGTATGAAAGAAAATAAAAAAAGTGGATTTTTTATAATTTAGGCAAGAGGAAATAGTTAAACTTTTAAAGGCAAAGTAAATTTTATGACTGAACATTAGTGAACCACTCGCATGCATATTATTGAATTTATTTTCAAAATGAATGTTAAAGGTTTTCATCGGAAAGAAGCGAGCATTTTATAATTTATCACAATGGATGGGCGAACTTCTTGCTCAGACATTTCTTCTCCTTATAGTAAGGCGACTTTGTTGGGATAAAGTTCCTTGCTCGTATTAAGTCATTTTAAGATGGATATGGTAATAAAATTTTTCTCAGAATTTATTATTTGTAGTGACTGAAAAATATATTGTAAGCTTAACTCTTTATGAAATCAATTTTCATAAGTAAATGTTTTAAATTAAAAATTGTTTCTAGTAGACGATTTAAAAATATTTTGCATTTCATGGATTGTTTCCAAGCATGACATACAACTTTTTGGCAATCAAAAATAGAATAATTTTCATGCAAATTTGACGGAACAATTTTTATGTCGGTAAACTGTTAAGTCAAGTTTACGTGAAAGTAATGATTAAATTTAATGTTCGAGTCAAATACTATAAATATTTTTTAATCAAATAAAAAAGTCCAAATTTGGGACGAGTTAAATTCGAGTCAAATGCTGTAAATATGTATTAGTCAAACAAAATAATCTAGCTTTGGAACGAGTTAAGTTAGTGTTAAATACTGTAACTATGTATTAGTTAAATGAAAATGTCCAGCTTTGGTATGAGTCAGGGGCATACTATGGGACAGTGAAAAAATCTAAGCCCTAGCCATGGTGTTTATTCTCAGCAACCACTTTTTAAAATAAAAATTATCTATAAGTTACTTTTTCATTTATATTAATGTAATCAATGTGCTTTTAAAATAGTTTCAAGCTTGTTTATGTTTTGCAACATTTAAATTTGTATCATTTCCTTTTATTTTCACTTCTGCAAAGCATGCAATACACTGATGTCGTTTCACTTTTCCACCGTGGAAAGAAACTCTCGAAAAAATCTTTCAAATAGTCAAGTTCAGCAGTTGGAAACCACACACTAATTTTCCTTTTCACTAAATAAGTAATATCAAGTCTGCTTCAAATTCAATGAATTTAATATTTCTCATTTTTTATTAAATTTTAAAATTCAATTATGGTTGACAAAAAAGGTCCACATATTTAATAAGTATTATTTGATTGAACATGTGTTTCCCTTCAAGTGTATGTCATACACTTTAATATTTACTTAAGACACAAATATTAAAACAAAAATAGAACTCTCAAAAGTACCAGAAAATTTAACAAAAAAAACATTCATTTAATAGAGGATAAAAAATTAGCAAAAGAACATTTATAATTCAAAATTAAAATTTTAAGGAGAAAGAAAGAAAGATTATTATTTATTATATGGGGTAGGTAGAAGATTTAATGAATATTAACTAAACTAACTTTTAAAAGATATTTTGAATGGAAAATAATTAATTTTATTAATATTGATATATTATTAATACTGATATATTTTGTCAGGTGCATTTTTAATATTATTGTTGCTACCATTATTCATACATTCATTTCCTGATTAAGTATTTTTAAAATTTTTGTTGGAAGAAAAATATTTGCGATAGTACAGGGTTAGCAAGAAATAAGTTTCCCACTTCAGAGGGCTGTAGAATACGTTCTATTTGTCCAAATGAGATAAAATTTGAACTACAAGTAATTCAAATGATGCGCTTGAAATTTAGTAAAAAAAACAGTACAAAATGTTGCCAATAGATGGCGCTGTAATACACATAAAAACCTTTGATATGTTTTATAAATGTTAAATAATAATAATTAAAAAGTAGCATTACAGCTGTTCAATATGCCCCTCTTCATTTTCAACAATGTGCTCTAATCAAAGAACCATATTTTCGACAGCAGACCGGAGTGAGTCTGTCGGAATATCAAGGATATGGCGCCAAATGCTGTCCTTCAGATCTGGTACAGATGCTGTCCTTTTAAAGTAGCCTTCTAAAAACCCCACAACCAAATGTCGCAGGGGGTCATATCCGGTGAACGAGGAGGCCATGCCGTAGGGAAATGACGGCTGATAACCCGTGCCTCAGTAAAATGCTGTGTTAGCAGTTGCTTTACACGACGATCAATATGAGGAGGTGCGCCATTCTGCATGAAAATGATGTCCTGAAGGCATCCACGCTGCTGAAGTTATGGGAAGGTTACAAAATGATGAAGCGCTGCTGAAGATTACAAAATTCCTCAGCATATCTTGGTACCATTGTCCTGTGATAGAACAGGTTTTGATTCCATTTGCAGTTATCTCTTCAAAAAATACGGCCCAATCACAAAATTAGCCGTAAGCCCACACCATACTGTCACTTTTTCAGGGTGCAAAGGGTTTTTTCTGGATAGAACGAGGGTTTTCTGCTGCCCAAATTCGACAATTGTGGGTGTCGACTTGCCCATTAAGTTGAAAGTGGGCTTCATCAGTCCACAGAATATTCCATGGCCAAGTGACGTAAACCACCATTCGAGCAATGAACTGAAGTGCAAAAGTTATACGAACCTCTGAGTCCCCGTCTTGCAACAAGTGCAGAGGCTTGATTTTGTTGGGATAAAAAAGCAAAATCCACCGTAAGACTTTTCGTACAGTGGAATACGGCATATCCAATACACGGGAAACAACTGGCACACTCACATTACCATCCGGCGACTGACTGCTGGCTCAACGACCGCGGTAGCCACATTTTCGACGCTAGAAGACTGGATTGGCTTTCGTTCTTTACCGGGAAGAATTGCAAGCTGTCCAGTTCTTACAAATTTCTGGATCACATTGCGTAACGGACATGGAGACATTGGACCTCTTCGTATCTGCTTCATACGGCGAAATTCTTTTCCAGCTGCAACGGAGTTCTGCTGGTTCTGGTAGAACAATTTTACAAATAGCGCTTTTTCTTGCAAAGAAGGCATGATGTGCAGAGAAGTAACTAATGCTCGTTCAGAATCCGCCTTCTTTTTACCCAAAAATAATGCTAATAGGCATGCGCTGTAAAGCAAATGACTTTTCCTATTTTCAGTATATGCAAATAAGTACCATTAATATTACAGCGCCATCTTTCGGCGAAATTATGTACTATTTATTTTTTCAATAAATGTCAAGCGCATTATTTGATTTATCTGTAGTTCAAATTTTACCTCATTTGGACAAATAGAACGTATTCTACAGCCCTCTGAAGTGGGAAACTTATTTCTTGCTAACCCTGTATATTTAATATTTAACACAATAGACAAATATCCTACATGAATTTAAGAATTAAGTTTTAGAATAGATTTACAGCATAATGAAATTTGTCTCATCAGTTCTTCTGCTGTTTAATTTTAAAAATCATAAATCTAAAGATCCTAATTGGTTTTATAGCATTCGTTTTTTTAAATTATTTACAGTTTGTTTAAACACTCCAATATATTTTTAATAATTTTTACACTTATTTCCTTTCTGTATCGTAGAAATTATAGGTGTACAGGGTCACAGAAATTAGATTTGGTTTCGTAAATTTTTCATTTCATTTATTGCTATTAAAAGGTCAAAATATCCAGAACATAATAATAAACCACAAAATATCAAAGCAAGAAATATCATAAGCTATGTACAAAATCCGGTATAAATTTATAAAATCTATTTATATTTCACAATAAATGGATTCCTATAATAAGATGTCATTTATAGTTTGAATTAAAGCTTGAAATGATAATTTTATAAAAATAGAGATCTCCAATATTTAGTAAACACTTTTGATATAATCTATGATATTTGTTTCCTCTTTTTTGTCTTATTTAAATGTTTATTCGATTATAATGTTTTTTCAAGTTATAATATTAATCCTTCCTTGCCATATTTACAATTTAAAAATTTGCTTTAATTATAAACACTATTTACATCAGTTCGTATATATTTGAGATTCTGTATATTAATGGCCATTTATTAACATAATGAAAGCACTTGATAATGAATTTTTTTGTTATTTTATTGTGATTCTGCTTGAATGAAAGATATGTATGCATTGTTAATCTAGACTTTTCGAGTATTTATAATAGATTTGTTTTTGAATCATGTTGTGTAATTCATCTAAATTAAAGTGTTAAGGAGTCAAATAAAGTCAATTCTATCCATATGAAATGAATTGCTAGTTTCGATAGATAAAAACTAAATAATTCTTTATATTTTCCTCTAAAAATATCGTGCTGCATGTAAAACAATAAATTATTTCAAAATCTATAATAAAAACATAAAAATAGTTGCATTCATTAAAAATAACTCTAAATGTGCTTATTACACTTTATAATAATATAAATCTTTACCAAATAAAACTAATTTAAATATTTGCCACTTACAAGATTGTAAGTTATAGTCCCATTTAAAAAATACTGACGTATGAATAGTTTACTAATTTTTATCCTCACATAATTTTGAATTCAAAATATGAAAGTATACTTTCAGTTTTATAATTTTGGAAAAAAATAAAGCAATTTATAGAAAATGTTTGGCAACTATTTATGATTTTTATATATTTTAACGTTTTATTATTTAAAGATATTCAATTCCATTTTCAATTTCTAAAAATGTTTTTTGTATAGTTTCGTAAAAATAATAGCATTATTTTGTGATAATAGGAAACAAGCTATATAACGAAAGCTGTATGAGTTTATCGCCGTTTTTTAATCTTTTGTTACTCAACTTGTGCTTGTTTGTATGAACTTTATTTTATATGTTATCTATTTTTGACCTATAAAAGTATCTCTTTCCTTATTCTATATTTTTGTGAGTGATATTAAAAATAAATACGATGGTTTTTAATTCAATTTCTATAAATTCATTGCTGTTAAATTTTAATTTAGAGAATATCTTCATGTATTTCTTAAGAGACGAATTATTTAAAATAAATTTAGATTAAGTTGAAAATAACGACGTTTGATAATATAACTATTATGATGAGAATTCATTATGGCAAAGAATATTTTTAGCGAGTAAATGAAAACATAGGAATATTTTCATTTATAAATAAACAATTATCAATGTTAAAATTTGGAAAAGGATGAGTCGAGTTCCTTAAATGAAATATTTACCAATGTATAATCAATTTTATTTTAAAAATTTTACAAAGTAACTCACTCGAGTTGAATAAAATGTTTAAGAAATAAATAAATTTAACTAAGAAACTAAAATTACACGGAAATGTTTTCTAGATTTTTATTAAAAAAATAGAAAATTATTACATGATTTCACTGAAATCCAAAACAAACAAAAATAAAAATAATAGTAAGCAATGAGACATATAATGAAATATAGTAATAAATATGATGCCGAATAAATAACAATTTGTGTTTTTTACAAAGTTAAATTAAAAAAATTAATGAATGCATTCACATGTTCTTTATAATAAAAGTCTTCGAGGTTCATTTGCAACGTACGCTGACTCTTATTTATCAACTTAATGAAAAATACACAATAATAATTTTAAAAGTGCCATTGATAAGAACATGTATGAGAACAGTTACCTTTTTCCAAACTGTTGATTAAGTAATCGATATGAACATTTTTCGACCATTCTTTTTTGCCAAATCTTTTAACTACTGTTGCCACATTATTTACATTTTTTACTCCACCACGGTTTAGTATTTCTTCGCAAATGATTTTTTGAAAACATTCATCCTCCCTTAAGGCTCTGGCTCCTCGCTCCATCAGATTTTCCAAAGTGGACTCCAGAAAATTCTTATCAGTTAAGGACCGCACCATCTTACTAGAGGCAAAGGTCGTCATGTTCAGTGGCATGGTGGATTTAGTCGCAAAGAAGTTCACCAGAACAGGCAAGACAGAAACTAGTAATATTGCTAAAGGTACTATAGCAGCGAGAGCTATTGGCTGTAACATTACTTTCGACAAGAATCCAATATCCTCCTTTTTTTGAACTCCTTGAAAATTGCGCATGGCCATTAATCCTTGGAAAATATCCCTGTTTTTCTCTTGTTTGATAATTCCTTTATGATATTGTCCAGAATATGGTAAATATTTATAGTCATAAATTCCTTGCAAGTATTCTTTTGCATTGCCAGTAAAAGAAGCATAATCCATATGTTTTCTGTCATCTAATGTATTCAAAGGTGTTGCAGATTCTTCAGATTCAGAGTTTGAATTCACTGACGTGTCTTCAGAGTCTTCTAAAAGATCGCTAAGGACTTTAGATTTTAAGGAGCCGAAATAGCTATCATCATTCCGTGCATGGCGATTAGTATCTCCATTGTTACTTTTAGTAAATCCACTTTCGATTTTATAAGAAGTGCACACATTCACCAAAGTGCCTGTCAAAACTAAAAAGAATAATTTCATTATTGTAAATATTGGCGGACTTCTGACTGCTTCGAATATTTCGACTGTATGTGACAATCGTCAGAAAGGATTGCGCTTATATATAAGAAAGTCAAATCCTTAATTGAGATTTTTTACATATTTGTTTCACGTTTTATCGAATTTCTCACTTTGAACGAAATAAAATTGTTCTAGCGTGAACAAAATAAGGTGTTGCTGACTTCTTGATGAAAAAATTTCATCCATACGAAGCAAATTTCGAATGCCGACGGATAACCATATCAGTATTCTAATCTTTATTTTTAACTGTAGCAAAAAAATGTTTGGGTTTGACGAATTCATTTTTTGAAGAAAAAAAGCTCTTATGATTGTAGATATAATCATTATTTAATAAATGATTTTAAAATATTTCAATGGAAAAAAAATTAGTTTTTTTATATACATATTCATGTAAAATTAGTTTTATGTTCTAAATAATATAGAAAAAGTGGAAAACAAACTGATAACCGCAAAATAATGTATAATCACTCGAATTGTTGCATTAAATATTTTACTATCCAATCGTTCTCTCGCATTTAAATTTTATTTCCTAGGCAAAATTTAAGAAAATTCTTTTAGATTTATTTTATAAATATTAATTAAAAATTGTGTTTTTTCAATATGGTTACTATATTTTATTACTTTATGAAACATTAAACAAGATATTCCTTTAACAAAGGGAATCATATATGTTACAAAAAATTATAAAAATATATAATTGAAGTTTTATTTTGATTTTTGAAGAATAGATTAAAATAGATTATAAACTTTTACAATAGATTATAAACTAATATAATTATGAACTATAGGTTTAAAATAGATTATAAACTTCTACAAATAAAGGAGATTAAAAATTGTCCTCAGACCGATACATTTTATTGTACAAAGAAATATATTTTGAAAAAGTAATTGTTTTGAAAGGTCATTTAATAATATATAATTCTCAAGAGATAATAATATAAAAAAGATAAAAATCTAAATAATAATAATAATCGATTGTGGCATAACTTAGAAACTCTAATCGGAATTTCCTCATTTACTTTAAAACGCATGCTTTCGATACATTTATTTCATTATCATTTAAGGATATAACATTTTTCAAAGTATTATAGAAATTATTTTTGAAGTAATTGAAGTAGTCAAATATTATCCATTCTACTCAATGAAAATGAAGAGCAGTCTTCGAGTGATAAAAATGAGGAAAATGTTTCATGCAGAATTATGTTATTTGTTTCACCATTTCGAACATTGTTGACGTGTACAAATTTTTACGTGTAAGAATATTGAAAATCAAAAAAGTCTTTTATTATTTAATAATTCGCTGATGATGAAAACTATTTTTCTCATTTTCATGTTTCTAGTTCTTATTTAGTTTTTTTTTCTTTTGGTGAGGATATTTATTTTATATTTTTCACCCTTCTATAGTAAACACAGATTTATTGAAAAAGGAGAATATTTTGTAAGAATTCCAAAGGACTCAAGGAAATGAATTAGGATAGATTTGTTGTTGTTGTTACTTATCTCAAATGTTCTAGCTAGGCTAGACAAACCCCATAAAACCAAAAATATCTAACATGTCAAAAAATGTGATGGGTCCCGAAGGACATCGTCTTTTCTTAAATTTAAGCAGGTTATGTCCAGGGAGGCCATATTGAAGGAAACCCAAGGACAGCCTGGAAATGTCCTTTGCCCCTGCTGAAAGGTGATTCTTCTCGTGTGCCCACTCAGATAGCGGGAAAAGGCAGTTTGATAAGACCTTGGTCTAGGATTGAAGGTCTCACTCTGTCTTTCGGCGAAGTACCATGGATGTTGGGGATCAATTTTCATAAGCTTATTGAATTCAGTTTTTTTCAGGGAAGAAACCTCACTAGATGTGAGCTCTCTTCCTGGGTTTACTCCCTCCTCTGACGCCGATCCGGACAGAAGATCCGCTCTTTCATTCCCCTCTACTCCCAGTCATGGTGAGCATCTTCAAGGACCCGAAGGTCTGGGGCACCGTAGGTTGAAGCATGACTTCCAAAAGCTCCTAACACGGAGAACAGACGCTGTGGAAGCCTGAGACAGACGCTGCATGCTAGTTTTGGTCTTCCCCGGGTATTTCATTGCCCCGCTACCACCCATATCTGGGAAGCTTTCCCCTGGGGATCGCCACCGCCCGATGGTGGACCAGCAACCACACACGCGTCATCACACATAGATTTGTTAATATTCATTTTAAATCAATCCTTAAGATGATGAGACTTTTGGGACTAACTTTTGTGATTAATGTTAACAATTTTGGCGTATTAGAAAACAATTTATGCTTATTATAAAATTATATCCAATCCTCTTCATACACGAGTCATGAATCCAAATTCAGATTTTTCGAGTAAAATCAAAACAGGTAGAGATCTTTCACGTTTCCCAGATTTTTATGGGATTTCCGATTCAAACTGTAGTTTATCTTCAGGCATCTAACTAAGCGGATAAGAGGCACAATGGTTCCGAGAAAATAATAGAGCCATAGTTAAGACAACTAAGGGTAACTGTTGAGGAATTTAAATTTTGCTACAGTAAATATATTCAAATTCAGAATAATATCTCACTAATCTTCAATCATTGAACTAAACAATGTGCTTTATATGATATCAGTAAATTTTCCATCCATCGTTGAATAATGTTTGAAAGTACTTTATTGTCTTAAGGATTAAATCTGAGAAAATACAATATATGGTATATTTTTAAGTAAACTATACTCAATAATAATACTTAATTAACGAATCTTTAATCATTTTATGATAAAATTTACATTGCTGGTTAAAATTTAAGAATCAATCATTAACGTTATCAGAGTTAGAAACAACGTGTTATAAAAGTTAAAAAATTATTTTACCTAAAATAATTTTTTAATTTTAATCACCTAAAAGTTTAATATGAAATTTAAACTTATATCTCTTATTTTACGTCCTTCTAAGTGCTGAACTTAATTTTCCTCATAACAAACCATAATGCACTTTGCAACATAACGATTGGCTTCTAAAAAATAACAAGGCTCTATATCTTAAAACTCCTGCAACATATGAAGAACTTGGTTTACTAAAATGGTGATGATGAAATTTTAATCATTGAGATTGGCAATGATCTTTATAAAATATCCAAGACAATTCCAAAGGAAGCACAGTTATTCGGTCAGGTGATATTGTTTGACGCCACTGAGAAGAGTTACAGTATTATTTTAATTTATTGGTATAAAAATTAAAGCATGTTAGCTTTATATTACTTAGAAATTGAAGTATTAATATATTTTTATTTATTAAATGTAATATTTATAGAATGAATGCTAAATTAAATTTTTTGTGAATTCAATTCAGATAGATAGGTATTATAAACTAAAGAGTGTTTACATTGGACTATTTGAAAATCTTTTATAGTTCATAGATTGTTTCTGGTCAGAACAGAAAATATTCGAAAATTCATGTAATTAAATGACATTTCGAGTAATTTAATTTCATGATAGTTCATGTTAACTAGACATAATAATGTGGAATCCATCCTGATCAAGTTTAATGTTAGAGGCAGAGATGGTGGCAATCGTATGGGATAATGAAAAGAGATAAAGTTTCTTCACCACTTAATTCGCGCGCGTGGGGGAGTTCATTCAAAACTTATATCTAAATTGTGAAGGATATCTAAATTAGATGCTTTTTTATTTTCAGTAACACATTACGATTTTACTTTCTTTCAATAACTTTCCTCAGCTTTTCCAGGTTCTATAACGTTTTATAATGCTTCATTTTTTTTATCTGTCATTTCCTCAAAAATGTTATATCCATGCTTTTCAGCGTATTTTGTCAGAAAGAAATTCAGTGAAAATCATGCAAATAGTTTTGTTCAGCATTCGTAGCGGATATAGTAATTATGTTTCTCTGATTAGACAGTCCGTACCAAGCCTAATCATTTTAATCGTCCTCATTATTCAAATTTTAAACTTTAATTTAATAAAAAGATCTATTTTTCAAAAATAAGTATATTGTATTGAATTTGCACTTCACATTTCAACCAAACGTCATGCATTTAAAGATTTAATTAATTATGTTTAAAACACGACTCTTTTTCTTTAATAGGTTATGTTAAAGCCACTGAAATTAAAAAGATTGAGGTCACAATACCAAAAGAGGAAGAAAATTTCAAGAACATTTACGATGAAAAATAATTCTACTTTATTGAAAATGAAATAAATATTTTTTATTAGATACAGCAGGTGTTAATAAATATTTCACATTCAATAAAATCAAACATTAAATTAACTTTAAGGAATATTTTGAAGGAGAGTTGAATGAAAATGGAATCTATCATGATTAGTGGTATTTTTTTTTTGTCGTGAATGTTGTATATTTTAACAAGGAAACTCCCTCTGTTTACATGAATTTATTGCACAACGGAGTATTTTGTTTTTATATTTTGGGTTAGACTATACTTGAGGGTGCCCCTTGAATTCTCGCCAAATTTATCCCCAAGCTGGGCGATGTTGTTCTATTTATGGCAAATCCATTCACGGTTCTGAACAAAGAAAATCCATTCACGGTTCTGATTGGTTTTCTTCTCAGGATAAGTTTAAGCAACATTTGTTGGTGCTATTAATTCTGTGTACCTCAAAGTGAGGATATTTCAGCAAAATAAAGTGAATACATTTTTTTATTTTTTTTTATGTGCTTACTGCATTATTTTTCATATTTCATTGTGTTTTGGCCACCATTTCTGTTTGCACAGCATTCCGAACGAACAGGATTGGCGCCAAACAAAAATCGCCAATCTCGCCAAGAGACACCTTTAAATATATTTTTACCATATTTTGTTGTTTATAAAAGATATATGCATTTTCATTGTGATACTGACTATATAATAAGGTATAAATAGTTATTTGCAATTGCTTTAAAATAAAAATAATGTATTTTAAAGTAACTGAGAAGAAAACATTGAATTTTTGAAAAATAATTTAATAGATTCGAATTCAACATTAAAAATGTGTGAATGATGAATTAAATAGCCAGATATTTTTCATGTTTATTCTGTAAGATTGATTAAGATATAAATTAAATTCTAAAATACATCGATAGTTACTAAAACCGATCTTAAGAGGTTTTAGTAACTATCGATTATACGTCATCGAAGATGAAAGAGGTTATTCAAAAATCTGGGCGTAAATTATAAATTTTGTGTGTTATTGATTATGTACTAAGTAGAAAAACCTTTTAAAAAGTCTTAGTGGATAAGAAATTTCATCAAAATTTAAATGTCACTATATTTAAAATTGCTTATTCATCGTTATTGTATCATCAATTGATGTAAATTTAGATTATAGAAGAATTTTTTTCAATTATAAACTAATTTTATTTGTGTTATTAACAGCTCAGTTTCAGAATATACCAGTTTCTGAATTTATTATTGGTCAACACATTCTAATAAGCACTTTTAACTTATGTTTTAATGTAATCTTAACAAACTGAGTCGTCTGAAATAAATCATGTAAAGTTTAAAATATTATTAATTTATAAAAAATAAATATTCGTTTATATAAAATGTGAATCAACAGGTTAATTAAAAATAATTTTAATATAATAAAATATTTTGGATTAATACTTATTTATTTCACTCAAAAGTATCAATGAGTCGTAAATAATTATATTGCATATATATACTGGTTTATTATTATATTTATAAAACAATATTATGCATAGTTCAATTATGTTATATATTGTGTTCCAGCGTGAATTCTCTATGGAAATTTAGAAAAAGAGAATTTTAAGAAGTTCATAGAATATCATTAATAAAAGTGTTTGCAATATACTTAAAGGATAAATATTCCGAAGCTTTTTTTAAAAAATAAGCTAAACAGACACGTAGTTACAAAAATATTTTTGTACGATATTAGTGAAAATCAGGTTTGATTTTCATTGGAAAAATAAGGCAAACGAGAAGGAAACAAAAAATGAGGTAAAATTTTCTATTAAGCTCACCTGCATATATATGAAAGAGCATTTGGTTGCTTTTTCATTTGCCTTTTCAGTGTCATTTTTTGCTCATAATAGCTGATTTGTTAGGTCTTCAAATGATATTATGGTTTAAAATGGATTTGAAACTTCTATGAATAATGGAGATAGAGAAATATTCTCAGACACAGATATTTTCTATTGCACAAAGAGTACATGCATAAAAAGAAATTATTCTGAAATATATATTGATAGTATCTTATTCTCAGGAAGAATGAAGCCAGATGATTTCTAAATAATATTTTTCGATTGTGGCATAAGTTCTAGATGTTTAAGATTTTTATCACTAACTTTAAGAAGTGCGTATTATGTTGTTAAACATTTAAGACTTTCTTGAAATCTTTCAAAATATTATAGAATGCGACTCTAAAATAATCGAAGTATTATTACAAATTCGAAGATCTAACCAAAGGATCCAAACGAAGGCCATTATTTAAATGATGCATATAAAGAAGATAATTTATGCAGAATTATTGATATGTATGTTGTTAATCCCTCATTAGCACTATCGAGAAATCAAGAAATCAGGCTTTCTAAAAGCTTAAACATTGTATTAATATAAAATCACGTGATTTTTTAATATTGAAATATTTTACACTGAAATCCAATAGCACTATGATTCTACAAGCTCAGAAAAATAAATCAATTATTTCAAATAATGTTTAATAAATAATTTCAGAAATAGGTTAAATGAACAATTTAATTTAAATAACATTCAGAAATGGATTTCAGAAATAAGGAAAATTAGTCTTTTAAAATAAGGAAAATTTAGTAATATATTGCGTGTAATATCATGATTAAAACTATTCTAAAATAAATATATTCTTTTAATTCATCCTCAACTTTGTAATTATTTGTAATTATTGTAAACATTTGAATGCAAAAAATATTTTGATGTGCATTTATTGTTTTTATATTAAATAGAAAGTTTTAAGCTGAAATATTAAAAATAACTTAAAAGATTTGGTAATTGTACAATATTCATAAAAAATTCTCCTTTAACAAGTAAATTAATCTTATTTACAGTGATGCAATAGAATATCTAAAATTTTCATACATTCTCATTGAAGAAATAAGTAAAAATTAAACTTTAGCAGCCACATAATTTATTAATAATTGCTTTTAATGTCTCATTGATTGAAATAAACTGAGATAATTATTTTTACGGCAAATTTTCTTCCAAAGATTAATTGAATCCTAGTAGGGGGGGTAACGGTTTTCCGCAGCTCCACTTTCTGAATAAATAATAATGCACCTGCCTTTTCCATAAAGCCATGTAATGCAGCAGGCCAAGAAGTAGATTGGGAAGTGACGCAATTGCACTGGAATTTCGGCGCCTTTTATGTTTTGTTTTATAAACAGTTTCATTTGTAATATTCAGAAACTATCTTACCCAGTTCAAAATCCAAATTTTCTATACGTAAAAACAAAGTAAAATTAAGGTAAAAAGCGTCTTTTTTGCAAAAAAAGTTGGATGCATACTAGGTGCCATTTCCTTTCATTAATCTAATTACTATAATGATTACTTTATAAATAAAATGATTATTCTGATAATTGGCTTGAAATTTTTATCACTCGACAAATTTCACTTATTATTTATTCATTTTTAGTTCCTTCTATATTAGTTCACACGTAAAATTTTAAGCATTCAGAGTATCTAAAGTACAAAAAGTGTAAATTATTAATAAGTCATTTTACTAACAATATATATTTAAAATCTTCCTACTTTCTGAGGAACGTTTTAAACGAAAAATTATGAAGAAATCTTAAATTTCTGAACTGTTTTTTCTAAACTTGTAAAACAAAAATCGAATAGACATTAAAATAGAAAAATAGAAATTTATTTGATAATAATCGTAATCATGAGTAATATTTTGTTACATGATTTTAAATTACTCTTAACGTTTCAGCTTTCTTGAGTCATAAATTAGAAAAACAAAACGCAGGTCATGTGATCCAGAGGACGCGGCACTCATTTGTCACTTTGTGGTAAACAGCATTTGAGTAAAGTAAACTTCGATTAAATAAAGTAGATAGTGACAGGTTTTCAGTAAATAACTGTGAGCACCAAAAATAAATACAAATTCGATCTATAAACACTAAAATAATTCTGTATAATATAAATTTGATGTTCTCTGTGTGTTGAGAATATAAACTACGATGCCTGAGACTGTTAATTCATTAATGAAAAAGTAAATACGTGTCATTAAAGTAATATATATTGGAATAATTTTGCTAAACCTTATTGCTTGAAGGAATGGTATTATATGATCCTGATAAAAATATCCAGATGGAATATTAAATCTATATTTATATTTTATCAAGTCTAGTTTTTGTTTTCTATTCAAGATCTATTCTTCTTATGTAATTTAAATAATTCTAATAAGGTACATATAGTTCTAATAAAAAGGCTGTATTTCATAAATGCTTAGGCGTGGAAGTGGGGTTAAGGCGATGGTTTTAAAATCCAGAAAAATTCTCCCACGACGGTTTGTGTGTGTGAGAGCGCTGCCAGCTGGGAATTGGATTTGTTATAAATTATTTCTAATTTTGAAAAAAATATAATTTGCATAATATAAATTTTTAAATTATATTCTGTAATGCAATTTTTCTTCATCAAAATTGTAAAAACATGCAAATTTAATTCTGTAATCTTTGTCTTATTTAAAATTTTATTAAGTTTTAATATCAATGACAAAAGATGAACTATAAGGACAATTCATTCTTTTCATATTTCATTTGCAATTTATTACAAAAAATACGGTTTTATACACCATATTGCTAAGTATTTAAATCAATTGCTTAAATTATTTTCAGTAAGATAAATCATCATGTTTGACAACGAAATCCCTTCTGAGAATCACCTTCTCTGGTAATGAATGGAGAAAAACAAGAATAGTCTAAATGTAGCTAACAGTGTCCTTTAGCATATTACAACAAATTTTGTCATTCAAATGAGACGCAATTTCCAGATAGTCACTGAAAAGATTGTATTTTAAAAAATGTCCATACACAAGAAGCCTCAGAAACTGCGTTGTTGGAAAAAAGCGATTGAATTCTATGTGAATCCTTAATGGTCCAGCTGTACAATAGTTATACTAGAGTTGAGATATACAGTAGGACTGCATCTTGAGTAAAAATGATTTCTTGTTAACAGTTCTGAACACCTACTGGTATTGCTGAGAGCTACCAGATCAGTGGTAAATCTATCAGGAGTCACTTCTTGAAAAGATGAGAGCAGAGAGCAATCGTGAATTCTTCACTTCACGGTCGCTAATGCATTAAGCAATGATATATCGTGCAAGGGATATAGTTATTTTCTCTCGCACATATGCGACAATTATGATTATTCTCCAGTCCATTAAGATAAAAGTGGTCATCGTCATCCATAGAATTTTTCATGACCAGGAAGCACCAAACACCATTACCTTGAGAAACTATGGGCACGTTTTGGGAATATCCGGATGACATGAATTTTATTTGTATAAAATGCTGTTGGCATGAACCTTATAATCTGAAGGCATAAATCTTATTTAACTAGAAGTTCAGAATTCTGCATATGACGCATTATAAAATGAATCAGGGCTTATAAAAAACATAAAAATCGTCTGTACTTTGACAGATCCGTGAACCAATTTCCTGTTTTCTTCCACAACTCATGTAACATCATCCTCTACAACGACGGTGTTGGCCCTTTTTGTTTCTTCCCAGTGGAGTGCCTTAGCTGCTCTATTTGTTCGAATTTTCTCCGATAATCCCGTACTCTGCAATGTGCATCTGATTATGGCAGGAACAAATTCTGTTGTTGTTTCCAATCCTTCTGATGTATAGTGGCAGCTAGATCAGATACCTGACACCGTGAACTGCTTACGAAGTCCAACACCAGTCTACGTTCACCAGAATGAACCCCAAACAATCCAGGATGTGATTGGGGGCAGTCGGTTTCTGGTAAACAAATTATTCCTTTGATAATGTGTGTATTTGCATACAAAAGATACAGTTATTTAATTCTTTCTGGAAAGTGCTGCTCCTCCCATTTTTTTAAATAATTTAGATTAAAATTTTTTGTACTTGATATCTCGAACCCATATTCTCACCTTGGGCAAAAATTCAGGGAAAAACATTCAGTATTTACATAGATAAAAGCTTACATAATGGGATTTGTTAAAGTAAATATTGCTTTTTAAAATCCTTTTCTTTATAAACATTAAAAAAATAGATATATATATATATTTTATATACATATATATATTTTCCGATATATATATATATATATATATATATATATATATATATATATATATATATACATATATATATGTACACATATATGTATACACATATATACATATGAGAAAGAGAGTTGCGAAATTATATAAATTAAAAAATACTATATCACACTGGTCAACAAACGTTCAAGAAAATTGAATGATATCATATGAATAGAATTACTAGCAAAGACCTGGGCTATCTGTTTAGGTTTCACAATGCTCCAAAATGTCGTTAGCTATATGTTGTCAATTGATATGGCATTCCGTGCATGATGTAAGCAGCAAGGCTGAGCGCCCTGCTTTTAAGATTACAGAAGGCACGTCAGGACATCAGATGTTTTGGGAACTTTCGGTAAAGGCCATAGTCACAAGGACTCACCTGAAATAGGTTCAAAGAATGTTGCAATACCTCCCAAAAACTTATTTATAACTCGTGGACTGTGACAACGATAAGTGTCATGTAACAGGACAGGGATAGTTTTCTACTATGCGATTACATGGTAGATGTTGGCGCTAATTATGTTATAGAATTTGATAATAATATTCTAATAGTTTTTACATATTATATTGTAATATTAACGAATATTTAAGCAATTTCATAAATGACTATAATAACATAGAATATAATAGAAAGAATCACTTTTAGGATTAAAATATAAAAAAGAAATAATCATCTGTAGTAGAATATTTTCTGTAAATAGCAAATTAAAATACAATATTTAAATTAATCCGAGTTAGTGCAGAAAGCAAACCTATTTTTATTTACTTATTTTACTTTTCATAATTTCAAAATATTGAAATCATAAAACTAAAGATTAAATTAAACTATAGTAAAGATATAAAAAAATATCAATAAAAATACAAGTAGGGAGTCTGAATATTTATAATCCGCTTAAATATGTTGGTTTCAATTAAAATACTTATTTGCTATCGAAACCAAATGATGTTGAAAGTACGCTTCCTTTTTTTAAAGTAATGTGCTCTGGCAAAATAATTTTAATAGATTTATCTGAACATGAAAAAATAAATTGTAAATATAGTTTCAGCAATACTTTTCGATTTATGCATTTATATCCACTTTAAGAAGTGCTTAAAGTGAATGGAAACGTTTCCGAGAGAGGGCTCTCACATTTTATCCGACAACTCATACTTCCCCAGTCTTAATCTTTATGGAAAATTGGCATACATTAAGCGTTTCTAATGACTTTTTACTTTCAATTGTAAGAAACTAGATAGTAAAATCATTTTTTAGGATACCAAATTTAAAGCTTTAAATAAGTAATTTAAATTTAAGCTGGAAAAGTCAGAATAATTAATGTTTTTGAGAAAATAAATGTTTCGATTGTGCCTTTAATGGTATTATAATCATAGTGTACAAAGACTTAAAAAAAATAGTAATCCTTTCGATGAGTATAAAACCGTTTTAGTATTAAAATAAAAATGAGAGAGGAATTATTTTTTAAAGTTAATGATTGAATTTTTGTTAGACAATTAGGGTTTAATAATTAAGTTTTTGCATTACATTCGCAAAAATAAACTTCAATTAACACAAGTAAATATACAGAAAAGGAAATAGAGCTAAACATCATTTTTTACTTATATTTTTACTTAAAATCAAAACTAAACTTCGTTTGAATGAAAAAAAATGAATCTATATTTTTATGTTAGTAACGAATCTTTTATTTGAGTCACATACTCTGGATTTTAATATCCATGTAATCAGCTATTTTTATAGCTCAATGCTCTTATTTTTGATTAGTTTTACAAAAAAAAAACTTCCCTTGAACTAAATTAAACTTTATTCGCCAAAATGAGAAAGAATAATACACAGTTATTATTTTGCAAAATTAATTTCAAGAAACTTTTATTAAAAACGAAGGAAATGATTTTTATTAAATGCTACAAATTGATTCTTGAATATATCTTTCATGGAATTAAAAAAATAAATCAAAATCCGATTTCATTAAATTAACTTAAGGAAATGTTTTGATAATAAAATGAATCGACGAAAATTAAAATGAATACATTCTGCCATATAAATTCCAAATATTAAAATTGAAAATGCAATCATGCTATTTATATTTGAATTTATTTTATGATTGAACTCAGTTTTTTAATATTTTTTAATCTTTAGTTCAATTTTAAGAAAAAATATCTTTTCATGGTGATGCTAAGTTTAAATTGAGATTGAAACCGTACCGCCAAATAAGTTATTACAAATAAATCGAGAATGAAAGGTTGAATAATAATTTAATTATTCAGCTTTTCGTAAAATAATAAGCAAACATCGTAAAATACAACATAAGGAAAATGAAGTTCATAATTTATTAACCACTTACAAAGAGTTATTTTTTGCACTTGCAATGCAAATTAGCTTAATAGATTTTTTAGTTTACATGGATTAATTCTAAAATCGATAAAATGCAGTTGATATATTACTGAAATAAGTATGGTAATAGACGATGTTATATAATTTATAATTAATATTCACTAATTAAATATGTAAAACATTTTTATAACGAAGCTAGAAATTGATAAATTAACAAAACTTTACTACTTTTTGAATATTACAATCTGATCTGTAGGATTATATAAAATAAATCTTGTATAAATAACATTTTGCATGATTATTCATGTCTGAATCGGATGAAAATTGTAATAATAATACGAATTGTGATAAGGAATTGTTACACACTATTTTTTGAAAAATCTAGTTTCTCATTAAGCACTATTATTATTAAAACAGCTTTTAATTAAATTTTTATTTGAAAATGATGCCTATATAATTTATTTTAGACTCTAAATGTTTTTCTAGCCTTTAATTTGAAATGAAATTGAAAGACTAAATCCCGTTTCTTTAGTTTTAAACTACAATAAGGCATTTTAAATACTCTACAAGTATTTCCAAAAATCTTAATGTTATAAAATATACATTTATATAAAGAGATATATTCAAAACTTATATATTTACAAAGAGAATAAGAATATTTAAAAGTCTGTTATAATCTACGATTAAATTTAATGGAATATCATCAAATTAAAATATTGCAATCCACATCGAAATGGATGGTTTTCAAATATTTTATTTCAATTGTTATGAGTTTGTTAAGTAAAAATTGTACAGCAAAATATTTGAAGGAAAATCAGGTCTATAAACAAAGACTGCGATAAAATTTTGTTGAAGTAAATAAATTTAAAGTTATTGTGAAGAGATGATAGCTCTTTATAGCGCATAAACTATATGTTAAAAAGGAATGGGTATAAATAAAATTGGAATGAAAATTTTGGTAGTTCAAGACATAATAGATTTATAAAAGAATTCCAATTATTTTCTTTACACTGTAGATAGGTGGGACATAATAAAGCTTTTCAGAATATGTATTTCATGTTGACAAAGATCAAATTTATTCTCAGGTGATCCTCATATTGACAAGTACTTGACTAAAATCATTTTTTCATCTTTTTTTTAAAGTTGCAATAGGTGGTAAGTCTTTATTATACGGTTGGAGTATCAAAGATTTTCAAATCAATATTTTTAATATTTTTATATTTATAGATTGTTGACATTCAGTTGTTTTAAGAAAATCTCTTCAAGCCAAACGAAAAAAGCCATTGATAATATCTGAAACTTTTGTTGCACATCCTACACAATTACTTAGGAGATCATTAAGAATATTTTATTGTACCAATAATTTTGTTCATTGGATTTATTGAAATCCATTAAATGATTTGAAAATATTTCATTGCCTTTTAATTTTTTCGTATCAAATAAAATAGTTCAGTGTAAATATTGAAAAATAATAGTAAATTTAGACAATTTTTTCAAACATTTTATGCGAAAATATTCTTATATATTGATCAAGATAAATTGTAACATTTAAAGTTTCATTCATTTTTAACCAGGGAATTAGTATAAATCATATTTTATTATTATTATTTATTAATTATTAGTAAAATAAAAAAGAGTAAAATGAAGGGAAAAAGGATAATAAAATTATATTATATTTATGTGGCATTCAGTATTGAGGGCTAAAAATTGTATTATACTTATAAGCTTCTTCTTCTTCTTCGAGTTGGGTTTGTATGTCATTGAGCACCTCTGCTTTTATCAGCATTTTGTAACTCCAAACCCAATGTTTCTTAGTTCCATTTGCTCGGATCACCCACTTTATTAATAAAGTCTGATAACCTTTTAATGGAATCTAGGTGTAACTCTCTAGTATGGATGATGCCTAAAGAGGTTAATCTAGGAGGGCAAGAGCCTCGCATTCATAAATGATATGCTTGGCCGTTTCCTCTTGAATATGACATTTCCTGCAGATAGGGTCTTGCTGAAACAGTCCCATTTTATGGAGATGTTTTCTGAAATAGTAGTGCCCAGTTATGAAGCCTACGATTAAACGTATCTTCTGCCTAGAGCATCTTAGAATTTCATAGGAAATCCTCGCTGATGATCTACAGATCATACTTTTAGCGTGGGTTTGACCAGGAGATTTGAGCCAATCTTCCGTTCATACATCTTCCGTTTTTCCCATCTGCGAACATTGGTTTTTGCGGTCTTCAAATTGATCCCACAAAAAGGTTCTGGACCAATGGGAACAAAAGAAGATCCTTGTTTAGCAAGCTCATCAGCCTTTTCATTGCCTTCGATACCTTTATGCCCTGGCACCCATACAAGGATCACCCTGTTTCTAGTTGCCAGTTCTGTAAGAAGGTTTCTACACTCCAGAATCATTTTAGATTTGATTTCGAAGGAATTATGCGCTTTTAAAGCGGCTTGACTGTCACTGAAAATGAGAATCCGCTTATCGTAGTAGCCCTTCTTCATATTCAGTTGCAGACAGTGGATAATGGCCAAAACTTCTGCCTGGAAGACCGAAGCGTATCGCCCAAGGCTTACAGACAGGCTGATTCTTGGTGACACGCCACAAACTCCCAGACCTGAGAGGCTGTTCTTCAGTGATCCATCTGTGTACCAGATTAGATCTCCTGTTTTTGTTTCAAACATGTTGTTATCCCATTCCTTTCTAGTTGGAAAAACTACATCAAATGTCTTACTTATAAGCTTAGATTTTACCTACTACCTGAGATGTGTTCCTTAAAATACGAAACTGCATTTCCAAAAGAATTGGAACACCCAATAGAAGGATGTGACACACAGTAATTGAGGAAATTTGTTTCCATAGCGAAAAATTAACTTAAGTGATTCGGAATCATGGAATCTGCGGTCTCAGCCTTTGCGAGGACTCTCTCCTCTAATATTCCAGATGATAAAATTGATAAATTAACTTTGAATAAATAGGAAGTAGCAAGTCCAAAATCCATATTTTATTTAAAAAGTGAAGCAAATTGAAGCATTTCGTATTCTAATGTATCTTATCCAAGTTTGTCAATGTAAATTTATTTATGTGCCTTTACTTTTTATTTTAATGATACAAACTTTATATTTTGATGATATATACTTCATACACATTTAGTGATTATATATATTTATTATGTCTCTAAACTTCAATTCTTAATTAAAATTTTTAAAAGGCAAGGTGTACAAAAGCAATAATTATTTTGATGATTTTGTTACAAATGTACTTTTAGTTCAAATATTAAAATTATTTTTGTCCAGATATCTTTTTTGTAAAAAAAAGTATATTCCTTAAAAACATATTAAAAAAGAATTGGATTTTAACTTTAAGCGACAACGAATACGTTATTTTATTTTTTGCTTTACAAAAAGAGTTATATTTAGTGTAATTTGAAAATATATATTGTATATTATAAGAGTATAAATAATTAGACAAATAATGTATTGTGTTTTATTTCTTGACATTATTGAAAAAATGTGTTTCGTTTATTTACAAAAATATGTTTATTATAGGTGTTTTAAATGAAGAACTTTCCTTAAGGAAGTTAAGATTTTTTAAACTGTCCCCATAAAACATTATTATTTCTAAATGTAATTGAAAGATAGCTAAATGAGATGATTTTAAGAACTAACATTTTCAGAAAAGCTTGCTTCCCAGGAGGGAATTGACGGATATGAAACGTGTTGTCAAGATACACGACACACGTTGGGCTTCCAAGTCAAATTCATTTCTAAAACATTAAAATTGATGTTTTAAACGTAATCAAAATATTTGCAATTATGAACTTTAGAAATAAAAATGAATTTGCCGAAAGGCTATCTAGGTTTTATGTGCTAATTCTGTAGTAAGTTTCCTAACATGTTTGCGAGTATAAATCTATTTGCTAATCATATTTTCAGAAACAGTAATGTCTATATAAAAGGGTCTCTTCAAAGTACAGGAGGAAAAATTAGAACAGTTTATTCAAATCAAAGCATTTGAATTTTATAAGTCTAAGACTTTAAAACTTTTAAATTTAACAATTAATGAATTTTTAGCATTAATTTTTTTGTAAACACTAACAAAAACTCATCCTCATTTTCATTTTAAATTATTCATATGGGAATGGAAATAGTTTAGTGAAAATGATTGGAAATTGTGAAATAAGGAAAGATTTATGTTCTCTTCATAAAAGATATATAAAATTTACTAATATTTAAAAGGCAATATAAATAACTTTTTAATTAATTTTTATATTAACTATAGTAAAGAATTAAAAAAATATTTTACGTTCATTCTGTTTAATATTTAAATAAAAATATATACTCTGATGAAAGAATATATATATATTACGAACTGTCATGTTCTTTTGTGAAGGATCAATTGATTTTATGAGAACTAATATTTATCGGAACAAAGTTTCAGCAGTGCTTTTCTCTCCATCCAGCGCTAAATTTTGGAAATTAGAGTTTCTGTCCAAATTTTTGATAAATTGACAAATAATTCATGAAAATATTCTGAATATATATTACACAACACACACACACACACACACACACACATATATATATATATATATATATATATATATATATATATATATATATATATACATATACATATATATATATATATAAATATATACATATATATATATATATATATATATATATATATATATATATACATACATATATATATATATTATATATATATATATATATATACATATATATACATATATATATATATATATATATATATATATATATATATATATATATATATATATATATATATATATATATATATATATATATATGCATATATACACACATATCTTCTAAATCTGTGAAACTATACAAAGCTTTACCGAATCATAATGAACTCAGCTTCTTTATTTAAAGAGGTAAATCTTACATTTACCGAGGAATTACACGTAAGAAACTAATCTTAATGAAATTTAGTGTGAATCAAATCGAATGATAGTTTTCTCAAGTTTTTCATCACGATTGTTTAATCCTGCAAGTGAAATTGTTTTGATAAATTGATAAATATTTTTAAAGTCGACGAATCCGTTTTTGTTACCTCTTGCAACATTTCCAATCGGAGCAAAACTAAATTGGATCCAATAGGTTGAATCTGATTCCAGTTACTTTCGGGCCTTTATGCTGGAGGAGTAAATCGAGCTCACGAAATGATGAGCTGAAGTCCAGGGAAATAATCATTTAGCTCGTTCATTTATAGATCTGTACGTTCTTGAGTTAAAAATGTCTGAAGATTTTAGAAACTGCTAGAGTTTATGCTTTACATATACAGATTAAGTCTTATATATACAGATTTACATTTTAAAATGATATATCTAGAAAGAAACCCGAAGTTGAATTGAGTATTTATTTTGGTTCATAAAATATAGCTTAAAGTATATGAAATAAACAGATTCCTTTTACTTTACTGAAGTGTTTTTTACAACCGTAAGGGATCATCTTAAAATTTCTAACATTACTTAAGGAACACATTTTTTAATTTTTTAATATAATTATTGTAGGCGGATTAAAATGAAAATCGAGTAAATACTGTCGTAATATGAAAACAAAACGCATTCAGCCTCTCGCATTGAAACAAATCTCTGAATCGTCGTGACCATGTTACTTAATATGAAAGAATATGCATTCTTCAAAAAATTTGTTTGTCAGAAGAATCTATCTATTTGGATATTATTGAGAAAAAATTTTGGTTTATTGAAGAGACAACCCATGTCAGTAAATTAAAATAAAAAATCATACACATGACAAATTCGATTCTTCAATCCTAATCGAGACTGGAAAAATAAAATGTGCCTCTTTCATGAGTGTTTTTCTTTCGTGGAAACATGCATGTAAAAATAAGAAAATCTTAAAAGTTCATCACGAAGGCCGACAAATCTTGTACAAGCATGTAATAAATAAAAACGTTGTTATTCCAAGGCCACGGTGGCCCAATTGGTTAGCGTATCGTTCTCACGATCCGACGGTAGGGTGTTATTGCAAGTTAAATGAAGATGTGCCTTATTCGCTAAAGGCAGTTGGGGCATGTTAAATAGTTTGTAGTCGCAATATCTTCCAAGTGAAATGATACCTTTGGGATTGGCACGTCACAAAGGTCTTCTGCTTTCAAATAAAGAAGACTTTTCAATGGCTGATTCTCCCTTACTGGTAGAGGCCAACTCAGATCTAGGTTCAGAGAGCTATGCTTCTGCATCCACAGCATTATAAAACTTGCATGTGAAAATTAGTACAAAAACTCTTAAGAAAATTTTGTACCAACTTCGGCGTTTGGATTGCGCTGATAATACATTAAATTATGTTGTCATAAACTTAATTTTAAATAACTAAATGCTTTGAATGTATGTTTTATTTAATGGCAATTTTATCTTGCAGAGAAACCAAATAATATAAAAATAAATTTTTAACTGATGTGAAGAGTAGGTATGCAGATGCCCTTGATTTGTATTAATTGCGCCCATTCTGTCCGTCAAGTTGCTGAATAAGAAACCTGTTGCTCTTGCATCTTCCTAATTAGGAGTTTTGAGGGAATCTGACATTAGGTTTATGAAAAGATTATTACTGAAAGTAACTAATTCTAGCGTTTTGAATTTTGGAGATCTGACTACCCTTGTGATTCAAAACTAAGCAGCTATGTAACCCATGACATTGTCACCATTGCATGACCTTCAAATTTTACTTTTGGACATTTCGTAGTTGGGCATCTACTGAGCCCTTTCATATATCATATCGGATTTTTTCTTCTAACTGGATTCTTTTGCAAAAATTGGGAAAAAATTTTTGAAACCGATGGAGTAAAGAGTACCTAAATAAACTACAGCCAAGAGACAAAAGTGTAGTCATCTCAAATTAGGACAACTAGAGTTTCTCTAAGAGTATCAACACAGTATCTATGGAATGGAAATTTGCAAAAAATAATTCAAGTACGTTCAGCAAAGAACTGATTTGTCTGAATAGCAAATGTAACAGCAGTTAAAGGCATTTTCTTCTGCACCATCACTAGGACAGTCTCGCTGCTCTTCTCTTAAAATATTGGATAACAATCCAACAGTGACTGAGATGCTCTTGTGTAAAATTTGTTTACCTTGTTCTTGTTGATTTAAAACTTACTTTGTTCGCACATGTGCAGGGCTCTAAGAAAGGAATTGTTTATAAAGCGAGCTTTTGCTTACAAAAACTTCAAATTTGTGTAACATTTCTATATCTATCTCCTTTGTAAAATGTGTACTTCTTTCAAATGTGCAATTCTTCCAGTTTTAATTATAAATATTTTCATAATTTATTTGAACTCGTTCTATTTCAAAAATTAACGCAGAATTACCATTTGTGAAATAAGAATCAGCTCTTGTGTCAGATCATTCGATATACTAAGACACACCGTCAGTTGGAACATGATATTTTAATAAAAGGAATTTGTCTGAAATTAATTTCTTTAAGGAAGAGGACAGTTTTTTCAATAAATTTAATATAAGGGACGTTTTTAAAAGTTATATTTTTATTTATTTAAATGTTTTATTTTTATAAGAAATACGACAAAAAAGTTACTGCTGTACTTCAAATTAAGATGTTTTAACAATGGGAATAAGAAGCAGAATGATATTCATATCAACCAAATGAAAAAAAAAAAAAAAAAAAAAAAAAAAAAAAAAAAAACTGACGGAGGGTGACTAAAAGTTATCTATTTTTTATATAAAAAATTATTTTTAGTAAAAAGAGAAAAAAACGTAATTTGATTTTAATACCACTGAGAGTAATTTCTCATTAATTAAAAATATCTCCTCAACTAAAATATTCAAAAACTTAAGAATATTTTTAATTATAATGGTAAAGAGTTTTTTGCAATTTTAACAAGCATTTTTTTTTAAAAATGAGTTTAACAAAATGGGAAAAAAATAAGTGAATAAATTAACAGCTAAAATTTAATGAAGAGCTTCAATTCTAAGCCGAACATGAAACAATATATATGCAAAGCAAGTTAGCTTAAAACTCATTAAAAGCAAAATTTAGGATGGACAGATAATTAAAAAAAATAAATTTGAAATTGCTTATTGGAAAAGGTGTGGTCCAAGCATTTTTTTAAGAAAACCAAATCTTTATTTTTAAAAAAAATTGAATATTTAGGGCTTTTCATATATATATATATATAATTCTGAAATATATGTGTTAAGATATATGTCTTAAGGTTACTTTAGTTTATGAAAAAATATGGGTGGTTTTGATGCAAAATTACAGTAAATGTGCTCAAAATCTAAGTAATACTTTTCTTTCCAACCAATTATATACTGAAACTGATTCATTTATTTGTGTAATACCTTGTTATTACACAAATTTAAACTTGTTATTAAATAAATATTTTATATATTTTAATGCATGGACAAAATACATAGCCATTATGATTTTATCAGAAAATATTTTAAATTTTATATTTAAGCATAGAAAAATCATATACTGATTATTTTATATTTTCAGTTCAATTGAGATTAGCAAATTTGCCATAAAATAACAAAAACATATTATTACAAATAATTTATATTCTTAAACGATATTGATTTGTCAAGAACACTACAAGAGATAAAACTAAAATTGTTTGTTTCTTAAATTTAAAATGCCAAAATAATTGAATATTCAATTTCAGTAATCAGTAATTCAAATGCAATATATATTTGCATTATAAATAAATTATACTATGCTGCTAAATTAAGATGAAATCTTCGTTTTCAAGACGTCTACGTTTAAAAAAGTTAAACAAATATATTTATTTTGTAACAAAATTAAGTGATATTATTGTATTTTTTTTATCAAAATTTTAACTAGACATTTTGTTAAAAAGGTATATTTTTCCTAATTCATTTCAAAAGAATTGACTCACCGTGTACAAAACTTATAACTTTTTATTACTAATCTAATTCCTTCTATTTTAAAAAGGTTCTCCTAAAAGCAATATTTTTAAGTTTTGTACGTTAATGGAATTAGAATGATGAAAATACCTAGGGCGCTTGTTTGAAATAGAATATATTTGGTAGAAAAACATTAAAAATTGTTAATTTTTCTTATTCTGTGTAAATAAAATTTTCTAAAATTAAACACTATTTTGAAAAAAATAAAAGTACTTTTAATTAAATTCTAGTTTTAAATCTCAGATGCATTAAAAAATAAACATTTTCTAAAAAAGTCTTTTTTATAAACAATAGAATTAATAATGAAAAGCATTAAATTAATTAAAGAATCCAAATATTTTCCAAGTATTATAAATTATATATTAAATATATTAAACTTCAAATACACCCACGCATGAATAATAAATGCATTTTAAATGAAAGGTGGAATGCCATATTAACAAATTACTTTTTTATTTTGTTGGTTTTTAATTAGCTAAACACTTTATGATATCTTATTAATTACTTCTTTTGGAAAAATATTTTAATCTAAAAAAAAAAACAGATTTCTCACTGTAATAGCAATAAATAAAAAAATTAGAGACAATGTATATTATTATTAAATTTTAATAAAAATTTGCTTCTAATTTAAGTAAAACATATCCAATATATAAATTAATCCTTTATTAAAATTACTTACCTTAGTAATATTTTCAATATATGCGAAAATTGCTTTTTAATTTCCCATGTATATTATTAATAAGAAACACATTCAAATATAGCAGGTAAATATTTAAATATAGAACATTTAGATAGAAATTTGATTTTTCTGAGGTGTATTGATATTCCCAGAAGAATTGAGAGATGGAATAAAAATATTGCACAAATAGAAGTAAATGGTGCCAAAAATCTCAGTATCACCTGTTATTGGTATAAGCAGAAAACTTAGTTGACATAAAAGGAATTTTATTGTTTGATATACGTTTTCTAAATAATGCTCAGTTAATTTGATACGAATGAGAGAAAATATAAGGAAAACTTGACAAAAACATGAGACTCTTTTTTATTACACAAACCTTGAGATATTCGTAAGTGTCGGGTCATTTTAACTGATATTTATATTTATTGTTTTTCAGTTAAGAGAGTAATTAGAGTCCATTCAACGAGTAAATTTTAACTTTTTATTTATGAGATTATTGTAATGAGTAATTAATTGTTTTGTAATAATTTTATTATAATTTGAAAAAATTAAATGCTGTACTCATTAGTTTTTCATATTTCATTAATAATGTATATCCTCTTTTATTAGTTCTCTTTTTCCGCACTTTATTAGATTATATTTGGTACCAGCCAAATTCAAAATCTCATCAAAAAATGCTGATAAAGTAAAGGAAATTATGCCACGTGACTTAATTCCTTAAGCGATTGCAGTAAAGTATTAAAAAGAAATGATTTAATAATGCTCCTGTTCATTTAATGCACACAGAAGCTTGAAGAGCAAAAAGTATGGGATAAGTGTTGACTAAAATGAAAACCCTTTTAAAAAGATTTAGTAAATAATCGTAAGTTATATTAAAATTTATAAATTTAATACCTACATGGCTAATTTATTGTTAAATATTTCTAACATGATGTAACCCTTTTAAAAATAGAAATGCTTATTTTTTATGATTAAAAATATGTTTTATAATAATAAAGTAGAACTGAATTTTAAAATGGTATTTAGGAAAAATACTTTGTTCAATAATTTAAAATCACGAATTTTGATGTTTTTCTTTGTAATATTAAAAACCAAGTTCTTTGAGTACTTATAACATTATTTATTAATCCATAATCATAAATCTATTGGCAATCATAAAAAAATGCTGATTAGGCAAAGAAGTTTTATGCAACTTGAACTATTTACTCAACAAATTTGATTAAAAGGTATTAAAAAATGATTGAATAATGCTCATGTTTATTTATTACACACAGAAGCTAGAAGAGCGGTAAAATGTTATGAGTATAGACTGATAAAAATTAATTATAATTTTTAAAAAATGATTATCGAAGTAATTGTAAGTTAAGATTACAATATATCAATTTAATATCTACATAGGTAATTTATTGTAAAATATTTCTAACATAATGTAACCCTTTTAAAATAAAAAAAGATTATGATTCAAGAAAAATATCATTTAATAAATAAGGACTAAATTTTTACGACTGTATTAGAAAAGCTTTGTTCGGTAATGTAAAAGTGATGAGTCTCGATATTTCCACGAAAATATTAAACATCGAGGGCTTAAGTAACACAATTAATTATTTATTATACTTTATAACGATCAAATACTTATAGATAGTCGCAAAATATATGTATTTTATTTTCTCTGCATAAAACCCCATAATTTGTAATACTGAAATATATTAAAAAGCTGCAATAAAAATTCTAATTATATTAATCATTTTATTAACTTTATATTTTATGCATCTTATCAGTTTTATTTGTAGGTATACTTTTAGATGTCTTTTCAAAAGAAAGTTTTGTTCGTCTTTAAAATATTCTAAGGAAGCAAAAATTCAGGCATTATCAAAACAGAGTTGAATTATAAATGTTGTTTTCTTATTTTTATAAATAAGAAATAAATGCTTGTCGAATATAAAATAAGTCCAATTTCATTCATGATTGAGATTTCTGATTCTTAACAAATTCAATAACGTTTTAAATATTAATCTACTTAAATAATAAAACGTCCATCAAAAAAGTTCTCCCAGCTTACCAATCTGATTTTAATGTATGAAAATTAAAATGAATTCCTCCTCTCATACAACTAAAATTAAATGCAGCACTTTAATTGCATCCATAAATCCCTTCAATAATTTGTTGAAATTTATTTATGAATACTAGAAACATTCGTGATTTAAGAATTTTAAAAATTATAATAGTTTTTATTTATATTTAAATTTGTTACTGTATTATTCGAATTTAAATTGAATAAAAAATATTATGCATAATTTTCATTAATTTTAGCTGTTATACAGGGAAAATGAATCAAGTGCTAAAATGAATTTATAAATAAATTTTAAACACCAGTTTTTACTCGTAAATTTTATAAATATTTTTTTCCTTTCATTAATATTGAAACGGAAACATCGAATCTAAAAATGTCTTCAAGTTTCTTGCAGAAATGAAATCAAAATAGATATTATCAATATTCATAAGAATTTTCATTCAAAAAAATCACTGAATGCAAAATCAGAGCATTGACATTCATGTAGGTTGCCAAAGTCTCAGATCAAAAGAATATTTTACCACTGTAACATTTATGCCACACATTGAAATGGCGGAACAAGAACCTTATTAGTTTTAACATACAAGAAAGACTCAGAACATATTTTAACTGTGATAGATAATTGTCATTAAACTGGAAAGAGACAATTGAGATATTATATCAATCAAACAAGTAAATTGCACAAACTATTTTTTCAAGTCGTTTACGTTTGAAAATCAATATAATATATTATGCTTTGTTGAATTAAGGATTAGAATTGATGTATTGACTTGTTAGAGAGCTCATTTTAATCCTAAAAGTTCTCTGAAAAAAACAAATACCTGCCAAAATATTATATTACGATAAATTTAGAAATTTAGAGACGAATTTTGAATGCTTAAAACGATTGATCATTTTAATATTAAATTTCTTATCTATACAATTATAAGATGATCATTATCATGTTGTTTACTGTATTTAGTTGTTCCTATGATTAGGCCAGTAAATAAAGAAATTTCATTATAATTATCGGACTTCTATTTTTATATTACTGAAAATAATGTCTAGCTAGCAGCAGCTAAAAGATATGTGCTTTTACCTCGTCTCCTAAAGGACTTTCCACATTTCAGAATATTAAACATGACATTTGATGGATCTAATTATTTACAGATACCTTCTTTTAAACTTATTATTTCAATAGTCTTTTCCAAATATTTTCTTAATTAAAAAAATAAGTATCTTTAATTTTGGTGTTAATTTTCTCATTCTACTATGTGGAAGTTGTTTTTACACTAATGGCCATTAAAATTGCTACACCAGGAAAGCGGCACACCACACACGTGAAATTTGCATGACAGGTAGAACTTGCTGTGATATGCAAATGATTAGATTTTCAGCGCATTCATACAAAGCAGGCGACAGTAGCGACATCTACAATGTGTATAAAACCAGAGATTTGACAGCAGTTTTCTCATACTCAATTTCCGTTTCAACGTTGTTTTCGGCAAAGAAAGTTGTTGTAATGCCTCGTGTAAGGAGAAGAAATGCCTATCAGCACGTGTCTGACTTTGATCGAGGAAGGATTATAGCCTACCGAAATTGTGGTTTATCGTACCGCAATAATGCTGCTCGCGTCGGTCGAGACCCCATGACTGTTAGCAGAATATGGAATCGATGGGTTCAGGACAATCATACGGAACTTCATGTAGGATCTCAGCGACCACCCATCACTAACAGCAGAGAAGACATACATCTTATCAGCATGGTCACAAGGGATCGTACAGCCACGTCACGAACCCTAAGTCGAGAAATAGAGTCATTTGCAAGGCAACAAGTTTCTGCTCGAACAGTTCGACGACGTTTGCAGAAGAATGGATTGTCTGCCTGGCGACCATGGCTTCGGCTACCATTGACGCTGCGTCACAGACAGGAGCGCCTTCAATATTGTGATCAGCGACGAACCTGGACGCGGGAATGGCATCACGTCATCTTCACAGATGAATCTCGCTTCTGTATTCAGGACCATGATGGCCGCATCCGTGTTTGGAGGTATCGTGGAGAACGTGCATTGCCAGCTTGCATTGGACGTCACCATACTGGCCCATCTGCTGGAGTGATGGTATGGGGTGCCATTGGATACACGTCTCGATCACCTCTTGTTAGCATTATCGACACTTTGAACAGCAACCGTTACATTTCCGATGTGTTAAGGCCCGTGGCTCTGCCCTATCTTCGAGACCTTCCTAATGCTTTGTTTCAACAGGATGGTGCACGACCGTATGTTGCCCGTACTGTTCTGAACTTCCTTGATACAAAACAGGTTCGAGTGTTACCCTGGCCAGCACGTTCTCCTGATCTGTCACCAATTGAGAACGCGTGGTCAATGGTTGCCGAGCGATTGGCATGCCATTAGTCACCATCCACTAGTGTCGATGAATTGTGGCATAGTGTTGAAGCTGCATGGACTGAGATCCCCGTACATGCTATACAATCTCTGTTTGACTCCATGCCTAGGCGGATAAATGCTGTTATTGCAGCCAGAGGTGGCTGCTCTGGGTACTGATTTCTCAAGATCTATACATCCTAATTTCCTATAAATCTAATCACTTGTTCTTTCCTCTATAATGTATGTGTCCAATAAATATCGTTCTGTTATTTGCATTCCTTCTTGGTGTTGCAATTTTAATGGCCAGTAGTGTAGTTAAAAATTTTCATTAGTAATAAAGCTTAATAAATATTCCATCTCGATCCTTATCCAAATATTGTAATGCCATTTTGTTAAAAAAACAAGAATTACACATAGCATTTTGATTTGTAAACCATATTTTAGAATCATGCACGGTATCATATTCTTTAAAATAAAATCATTTTTGTACATTCAGCGCAGTTTTATATATTGATAAAATTGAAAGTATTATGAACATATGTAACATTGTTGTTTTAAATAATATTTTAAAAATACAAAATTTAACATTTATAAACAAATTATTAAAGTAAAATAAATATTTTAATTTTTGATAAAAAATGTACTTCTGTTTACATTTTTGATGTGTTCCCTACAATAATTTGATTGGCATTTAATCTAAAAAAAATGTAAATTATACATTTTAAGCCAATCTCTTCTATGAAAAATGGTAAGAAGAAGGAATGGTAGGAAAAGGATAAATGGTAAGAGAAAATTCTTCAAGTGCCGACTTTTATTATAACACTTTGTACGTTCGATTCCCGTATAAGCGAGATTTCTTGTAGTGGTTCGGAATCCATATTAAACTGTAAGTCCTTTGAGCGTCAAATAAAATTAAAATACATAACTATTTAGCAAATTTTAAATAATGATGAGATGGAAAAAAACAATCATAAGAAGTAATCTAAATATTCGATTTCCTTGCATAAACATTTTCCAAAATAAAATGTTTATCCAATTAAGTTATTTTCTTTTGTGCAATAGAACTATTTTTGAATGAAACTAATCATCATTCAATTTAAAAAATAACTAATGAAAATTTTATATCCATGAAAAGTACTAGTCAATATTTTAAAACCACGCTTAATTTATTGTACAATTTGTCAGATTGGAAAGAAATAAGAAAACCTGAATACATGAATTTACAGATAATTAATTGTTTTTAAACATTAATGATTATTGAACATGAATTTATTTAATCTACACAATTGCTATTATATGCCCTGGTGCAAAAAAGAATTGTATAGTTTTACCATTTATGCATACTAACATGTAAAATGATTCTCACATTATTAAAGATTAATTTAAAATTTATTTATAAATGAAAGCAAGCATTGATTAAACTAAAACTCTCTCAAAGGGAAAATAAATATAAATATTCCCCGCACAGCATTCATTACAGACTTTGCAAAAGTGTGCTCATTTGCTTAGAAATGCGGTTCATTGAATACCGTTGATTGTGATCCTGCGAGTGCTGACAAAGGAAAAGTGATGCATGGTTGCAGCTTGAATAAATTAAAATATGGAAATGGGAATGTAATGAACTTGTTGACACATGTGCTTTGTAGATTACTAAGAAATCAATATTTTTATTCACCTTAAATATATTTTGAATTTACTTCATGTATATTTCATTTACAGGTTGCATCCTGTGTTATCAAAAGTGCTTACTAAATTTAAAATTTATGTATTTTAAAAGGAGCTTTATAATTCCAAATGTAATTTACTGAGTTAAATATAGCATAAATTATATCATTTTTATCCTGTAGAATATATCGATGATAATAATTATGATAATTATTCTTAAATTTAATATTTATAAATATAAGGATATATTTGTTATGTCTCATTAATTATATGACAATAAAAGACTATTTTATTAAACTTCTAGTGACAACAATAATTTAGTTGAGATGGAGTGGCAACAGCAACAAAAACAGTGAATCGAAATCCATCTACCATGAAGTAAGGTACGGAAATGCAGTGTTTCAGAATTAAATTTTAAACTTTATGCACAGTCTATATGTATAAATTTGCAATTATTATTCTATTTTGTTCTGTTGTCAAGGATATTTAAATAAACAATTTTTGGAGCTATCTGTTGTTGTTTCTAATCCAAGAATGATTAGGAATTTATAATAGTATAAGTAAAATTTTATAAACATAAAATGTAATTTTAAAAATGGAATTTATATTATAAGTTGTATTTCAGTATTATCTGAAGTAATGACAAAGTAATCAGGTATTTGTTAATATGGGAATTCTCGGATCACAAAAGAAAGATCTCAAAGTACGTTACGATTGATTCATTGGATTTTTTATAGATTTTAACCAAAATCTTTAGAATAATTTTATGATGAAAATAATTCTTTATTAAAAAATTGAAATTTTAAGTGAATAATTATGGATTTAGAAATAAAATGTTTTTATCTTTGTGAGTTTTATTTTGTATTGTAAAAGAAGCGCAATTTAACTTCTCATTAACTCAAATATTAATGATTTCACTCAATTCAATTGTCGCATACTATTCAAAATTATTAAAGAATTTTATAAATTTAAATTGAAAACTATGCATCCAAAAATTGCTTTCAGTAAGAAAAATCTAAGTGACTGAAAAAAAAAATGCTAACATTTTTAAAAATTGGAGAAAATGGGAATTGTATCTGAGCATACTTTAAATAAAAAGCGATAAAAGTTTATAATATAAAGTTTCTAAAATGTCTCTGGTGAATAATTCGTAAAAATAATCTCCCTAAATAAATCATCAAAAATCAGAGAGTCAAATCAAATCATTCAATTAGGACAAATCAAATGAATCAACAGTATAAAATACAATCAACATCTTAAAAGATGCCAAATACAACTTATTATGGCGAGAATGTGAGAGCTACCAAATTATCAGCTCCAGATTAAAATTTATATTAAAACTTGAAATATTATACAAAATCGGAAAATGATTATAGGATTTCCATAACGCAAAATACTGAAACAAAAAGAAATTTTAATATAAGCATTGAAAGAAATTCATCCTGTGTGATTTTATTCATTAGAAAATTACTATATGAATTTTCATTTTGTAAAGTTTGTAATAATTTTTGGCAACAACCCAGCAGCGATATTATTTAAATTAAACCACTTTAGAGTACTTAAAATATATAAACTAACCCCCATTATATTGAAATTAAAAATGAAATTTTAGATCGCAAATTATAAACTATTTTTAAGAGTTATCGAGAACACACGTTGATGAATATTTTTTCTTTATTTCATATACTTAGTTAAATACAATATCAGAAACATTTGAGATTTTTTATTCCAAAATGTACAAAATTGTTCACTTATTCTATAATTTTTCACTAGGAATTTGATTGCTTCCGAAACACTTAGGAGTCATCGCGGCAAACGCATGTCTTAAAAAGTGATTGCAGAAGAATAAATTATAATTTTAGGAGCTTCACTTTACTGAAGGAAATATCTACAGAAAACATACTTTACGGAAGAATAAATGTCTTAAAAAGTTGATATCGTATTTAATTAAATTGAGTATTAGTGTTTATTATTTTTTGATTGTAGTTCACATCTTATGGATTAAAACAATATTATTCTTATCGTAGGAAGAAGGTCAGCATTGCTTTTCTTTGTGATTCTGTTTGCAGTTTCATTTTGACTTCACCGGAAGTGCATCCCGAGTCTCAGCCAAACTTTTAAGGCTTTTTTAGCTGTTTTACACGAAGCTGTGAAGCACTTGAAGGAGATTTCAGACATTGACTGCTAAAATGATTTGCAACACTTGATTTAATGTGATTTGCAGTTACGTATATTACATTTAGTAATTCATGTTTATTTTAATTAAATAGCAATTTAAACTATCATCATAGGAAATTGATCAATATAGTAACGTTTAAATTATATAAAACGTTTATCGAAACAGATGATTATGCAAACTGAACTTAACTAAGATATAAAAATGATACATAAGAAAATATAATTACAGCAATTATTAAATCAAAACACTTGAGCAACAATCTGAATTAAATTTTATTCCAGAAATATACGTAATTTGCATATTTTTTTATAAAAAGCAATAACCGCATAAATCTTTTTGGAAAATATATTTTGATAATTAGGTATGTTTACTACAAATAAAAATCTGCTCTCTAAATGAATGCCTATATTGCTTATAAAATTTTATGAAATATTTCTTAGTAATAATGAATATTAAAAATTATGAAAAAGAAATAAGAAAATCATGTCTTTTATCATAATAATTTTGCTTTATAAAAATTAGATGATTTTTAAATTAGATTTCTTTTTTGTTAAAATAGAATGCTTCAGATAAACAATAAAATCACTTTTTCCAAAATTATAATGTTTAAATATGTATTCTATCATTTCTGTTTCAGTTACGACTTATAAGAAACACAAATCAATAAAATAAGCTTGAAAATCGAGGTCAAAACTTTTACACAGTTAATAATGAATTTTACTTTAAGTTTCAGAGGTAAAAAGATGCAAATCTTCTATTAAAAAATTTGTATTCAAGAAAAATTTTATGACTTCAGTCGAACGATGTACTGAAAGTCGTTATTAATGCCATTTATTTGAAAACAGCTGCGTGAATGCAAATAAATGTAATCCTCCACAGACTACGATCAACAGCTTGAACTACACTCAATTCACGTAGTATTATGAGACTCGTGATCTTAAAACTTCGACAAATTATCTAAAAGATTTTTGAAACTTGTGCACAAAACAAAAACCTTTAAGTCAACATAATTAGCAGATAATGTTTAAAATCTTCTGTAGACAAGTGTTCATGCTTTTTCCTTTTTTACTGATGGCGCATAAAGTACATATGGTATTTGAGACATTAACTATGTAATTATAAAAATTAACATGTAATTATAAAAATTTGGAATCTAATGATTGTTTGAGAGTTTTATACACTCAGAGACTTTCATCAATAGAGAGGACTCAATTATTTCCATTTTTCTAGACTTTAAATTTTGTTCAAAATGTATCCAATGGAAGGAGAAAATAATTTGGAAATCTTATATTAGTCAAGTTATTCACAATCATTTTTTGTTCTTTGAATGTCAAGTTATTTGATAAAAACTACGCATTGAAATATGTTTCTATGAATGTTATATTCGTTTCAAGAGAATAAAATATGACCCCAATCGTTGCAGTCATTGAATATTTGGCGAGTTTCTGACTGTTAAAATAAAGCACTAGGGAAGCACTGGAGTAGTATAGTGGAGTGTAATAAATCTAGAAAAAAATGCTCTCCCTACGAAAGAAATGTTTGAATTTCATACAATTTTAACTAAAAAAG
>JAJQOW010001371.1:0-52308 GCA_037975125.1 Latrodectus hesperus | reverse complement strand
GTTTATCCATGCTCGAACTGGGATTCAAACCCAGGACCTCCCTATCCGCAGTCAGGTAAATGCATTCTGTTTTTCACGTTGATTAAAAAATCTTAGTTTCATTTTTACACAATAAATCATATATACCTAACTATTTGTTACAAAAAATGTATAATTCATATGTACTATTTTCAATATAAATAACCTTAATTAGAATACTATTTAAAATGCTCATAAAATATTGCACTGAAACATTATTTTTATCAAAACGAATTTGTGTCTGTAAAATGAACTGTATTTTAAATTTTAATTTATTATTTTTGACATGTTTATTTATTCAGGTCAATTTCAGTTAATATTCAGCATTAGTAATATTTTTTTTTATATTTAATGTATAATTGTTCATTAATTCAAACTAATTAGAGAGATAAATAAAAATAGCTACAAAAACAAAGGTTTATTTTTATATTATAAGGAAATATGACAATACATATGTTTTCATTTTACTGATTAAATAAATTTAAATGAATGCAATTATCAATACACAAATATTTCATATGCAGAAAATAAAGCCGAGAAGAGTCTTAAGGTAAAAATATATAATCCAAGGGAATTAAAGATAGTTTAAAAAGTAATCAACTTTAACTTCAAATATTTTTATATTTCTAAAGAAATATCTAGCATAAATATTAAATTAGAAAAAATATTAATTCAGTATTTATTTTACTTTTGTTTGAAATAAATCCAAAATGATGATATCATTGTTTATAAAGAAAAAAATAATTAAATCTGAATTCTGTCAAAAGTACATTGTGTGGATTTTTAAAAAAGATAAATATATTTTTCTTTGAGTAAAATACTAAAAATTAGAGAAAAATAAATTGATTTAACGTTGAAACTAATTTTAAACTTATGTAAGTGATCTGGTATTCAAGATTATTTTGTTGCCATTAAAACGTTATTAATTGTTAGTAAATCCATATAATTTATGCAACGTTCCAGATAAAAATGTGAGAAGAAATAAAAATATTTACATATTTAACTTTACCGAAACCGAACATTTTAAACAGAATGTAATTGAATTTTTTCATATTGCCCATTAATTTATATCTCGAGCAATATTTAATCCAAAATTTAGATTGTAGTGCTATAATTAATTTCAATGTCATGAAGTTTTATTCACAATAAACTTGAAAATGCTTTTACTATGTTGTAAGTTATTTTCAAGAATAACGCTATTTTGGATTTAAAACATTCTCACTTTTTACATTCCTACAACTTAATTATAAAAAAGCAATATTTATTAATTGTTTATTTTTAAATAAATAGTTGTTTTACACTGTAGTAAAAGTGATAATTTCTTTTGAAGCCCAACTATTGATCAGAATTATTAAAGAATGACATTGAACGCAATCTCGAGTTTTTGAATTAATTGCTTTGTAAATGAGTAAAAGTTTGCTATGTTCAGAGTAACTCATTTAATCTGCTTTAAATTCATAAAGAGGGATTACAAACTACATTATATTCCATTCTACAAACATAAAAAATTTTTTCAGATCACATTTTGAATTTGAAAACACTGTCAAATATATTCTGAGGAAAATTACGGCTTCCTATTGCTAATTGTCTTTTAAATAAATATTTAGTTTTGTTGATAAATATAAATTGCTTTAAAGTTTATCATTGGTTTATTGTAGTAGATTTTATCATTGAACTTCTAAACTTGAATATATTTATTCTATTTAAGTGGACACATTAATAGATTTAATGAACATATAGTAAATAAATTCCACATAATTGAATAATGTACAGTTTGCTCGGAGGAATTCTTTTGCAGTTTAACAATATGCTGTTTTTTGTTAAAATGAATTTCTCTATAGCTGTTAAAAATGGTATTTAAATTATGTTTAAAATATTAATTTCACAGGAATTTAATCTTATTTCCACTGAGAAAGTTGCACGTTTTTTTAGCATCTAGATGATTTTCATCAAAAATTATCAGATATTATGAGAATCGACACTTTATTTGTACGGTCTATTTTAAAGTTAAACGCAGTTTTGCATAATTATGAAATAATGAATACTCGTTATATTTAATATGAATGAAATTTGCAATAATCTCTAAAAATGTTAATTAAATTTATATCAATTAAAATATCAGATTCAATTACTTAAACAACAATTCAAAATTTAAGCAATCTGCAACATATCATGTAAAAAAGGTACTTTGATCTATACTTACCGCGAGATCAACGTATCTGTCTTGAACATCATAAGTATATTTCAGAAAACTGTGAAATAACAATGTTCATATTTTAGTTAAAATATATTATATTTCAAATTAAATTAAAAATATGTATACTGTACTGAACAAAACTGTAATATTTGTAGTTGTTAAAATATTTTTAAAGTCAAAGATAAAAGATATTGACAGAAAATGAACATAATTAACAAGTGGTTCACATGACATTTATAAGAGGCCATTTAAAGAAAAGCAATTTATTGATACTTCTGAATTTAATTATTAAAATAGCAAAAATATAAGAATATTAATTTATTTTAATATGAAATGAAATATCTAGTAATATACTTACTAACATTCTTCCTTACACTCAATGAGACATCTTCCTATAGCCTCAAATGTTTTTACGTCATCATCACAATTTTTATAGTCCTCCATAAATTGCTCTAAAATTGAATCACTTTTAATATTTTTTATTGCAAATAAATTTTATCATTATTTATAAATGAATGAATAATTATATCAATTAAGTTTATATTTGTTTAATGTTAAAAATGCTTAGGAAACTACATCTTAGAAAAAATAACTTTATTATTATATTAAAAAAATTGTTATATCAAAAATATAGAAACATGTTCATTTATAAAAGTAAAACGCAATTTCGCGAAGAAAAAATATGCAATATGCTATCAAATAGAACGTGAATAAACTAGCGCAATCCCTGTATGAACTACTATTATAACATTTCAAATGATGAACAATTATTCATTTAAAATGTAAATTACAAGTGTTAAACAATGGGTAGAAAAATTTTAAAGAATAAATTGAATTTTCCTTTTACAAAAAAAGTTTTAATATAATATCTCAGAAGATTCTAAAACATGATATAAGTTATAATTTTGTTTTTTGTACAATGTTTTTGATAAAATGAGAAAAAAATTTCAGAGTTGAAATAATTTATAGGTTTATCATGTCATGAAAATTTTAAATTGAAGATTAGAGGATAGTCAAGATTTTTCTCAAAACCTTAGTCTAATTAACTTCCTTCTCCTAAACTGTGCCAATATAAACACTCAATATCTTGATACTTTTAAATAAAAAAGTAAATATTGTGAAATTATTAAAGAAAAAAGGGCACAGATGCCGTATAATCCAGATTTCCAAATTTTGAATTTTTTCGGTGACACAGAAATGTTGCCAGGATGATGTACTGTGACGGATGGGATGATATAAATATTAGGGTTACCAAAATAGAATTTTCTGCATAATTTTTATAGGTCTCTATATCAATGACGTAATAAAAATCAGGTTGCTAGATATATAAAAAAAATCCACCAAAATATCACCAAACTCAGATCCTGTATTATACGGCATCTATGCCGAAAAAATACATTTATTTTAATATTATTAAAAAGCGAAATGTTTTTTAAATTAATCTCCAAAAGTATTGAGATATTATATAATAGCATTCATATATTTTAATCTTGCACTTTAATATAAATCAATCACTAGAAATACATATTGTACCTACTATAAGCAATAAATATTCATTATTTAACAAAAAATTTAACTCTTTAAACATTGCGAAAGAGTAAATTAAATTGTTAATTTGTTAATTTATACTGGTTTAATTCTAGAAAAGGTCCATTTTTAAAACATTGCATAATGCTGCTTATTTCAATTCCAGGATATTTATTCAATATGTTAATAAATAAAGATACAAATTTTACTTTATTTTCTCAATATATTGGGCCAAGATTATAGTGTTCTATGTGTTTGGTTAACTGGTAATGTTTTTATTATGGAGTTCACAATATTCAAACGTTTTTAAATAAAATTGTAGTTTTAAAACAGCTTTTCCTTCTAATTAACTACTTGAACTGTGAAATCATGCCAACTGCTCATTATATTTTATTTCACATTGTACAGACAAAAAATAAAATATATGTAGTTACAAAATATTAATGTGATTTTAATTAGTTTCCAACAAACTATGGGGGAATATTCTTAATATATTGTCTACGTATCAATTAATTACTTAATACATATTCTTGGATTTGAAAGATTATAATTTCCCAAATCGTCACATATAGAAAACTAAATTTTGCTTTAGTTTGTAATTCACTATTTTCTCTAATCAAACTTTCTTCAAATCAAATTTTTTTATGCAATTGCTTAAGATTTGGAAAACATAAAGTAAGAGTAAAATAACACTTACCATAATCGCATATTCCATAACTGCTTGGATAAAGGAATTCTATAAATGTGCAATTACCACAATATTCGGTGACGTGAGTAAAGCATTTTTGACGACACATCTACAAAACACCAAATTTTTTAACGAATAACGTTTATAAATTAGAAAGAAAAAGTATACGAGATTAATGATTAAGATTTTGGTAGTTTTCTTGATTTTGTAGGGTATCATTTGTGGAAAAAATATCACAAAAACTAATGACAAATAAATTAAAGTTATATGGATACAGTCCACTTTTCTAAATATTAAAATCCAATATTCTGTTTTTGCAATACTTTTTTTCTCGCTTATGCATTGCACTTTGAAATCAAGTTTAGAATATCTTTAAATTTAAAAAATTCTTTGTTTTCCACAAATGAAAACGTTTTATTTGTTTTTATATAATTACATATTATATTAAATTTGGATAAAATATTTTAATATTTTTGTCTGTGCTTATTATTATTCACACCTATTGAATTTAATTTAATTTACATTAAATTCAAGCATTTAAAAAGCTTCTCTCTCAATTATTTATCTGTAAATATTCAACTTTTTAAATCTGAAAAACTATTTTCATTTCAATAATCTTAAGCAATAATCTTAGATTTTTCACTCAAAATATATTTAAATCATATTTTTCTTTTATCATTTTGGAATTACTTAAATTCCGAATAAAATTAAGTTTTTTATAATGTGAAACAAGCTTATGGATTGAATATTTCACTTTCATTAATATATAAGAAGAGGAAATTATAAAATAAATAACTTAATAAGGAGAGGTAAGACTTTCATAAAGGATAAATAACAAACCTTTAATTTAGAATTATATTTAACACTACTGTTTTAATGTATTTTTAAATCTTCAATAATGTAAAATATTTTATTTATTGCTTTCTAATCTAATTTGTTTTCTGTTTTTCACCTTACCACTTTTGTATCAATGAAGTCAAAACACAATATTGTTTTCAAAAAGAAAGTATTTTAAATAAAAATACATAAGCAGTTTCTCTGTTGAGATTGTATATATATATATATATATATATATATATATATATATATATATATATATATATATATATATATATATATATATATATATATATATATATATATATATATATATATATATATATATATATATATATATATATATATATATATATATATATATATATATATATATATATATATATATATATATATATATATATATATATATATATTACCTCTTGAGATCTTGGTCCTGTATAATTATTTGACTTCCACAATTCTATATAATCCAGGCAGTCGGTCTTGTATGGATGAGGTAACAGTTTCTCTTCTTGCTTTAAAAAATGAATATTCAGAATAAAACCATTATTGAATTTTACCAATTAAGTATGATATTTATATTTGTAAATTATATTAATGAGGCATACATTTGTAAACAATAAATATGTTTCATTGACATTCGACAGAAATATTTCATGAAATAGATCCCATTACCAGCTAAAGAGTCAACCAGCATCAAACAACAATATACTTATTAAAAAGATTTTAAGAACATATTTATATTGTATGCATGCAAGTGTGTTTCCTCATTTGACTTGTTTCATTGACATCAGGCGTTACAAAAATTTGTTTGTTTGAATGAATAAAACTTAAGCAAGATTTTTCATATATTTCGAATTTCAATGTTTATGTCGATGTTTTTAGCAGGCTCTGATTCCATTTATTCAAAAGGAGACCTTATTCACCAAAAACGAAAGTATTCGAATAATCATATTAAGAATATAGAATTTAATTTTAAAACAAAAACAACCAGTATGTTTCGAACCTGTGCTTACGACACTTGGAAGAGATGAAATAAAACCTATCCTTACGACACTTGATTATCTGTGACGCCGATTTCATCCGTGACTGCAATGCGATAGAATTATTTTTTGGTGTCAGGATATAACATCAAGTAAAATTTATTAACAACAGCTGAAAATATATCTTAATACCTCATTTGACTAGGGAGAGATGCTTGTACCGATTATTTTTCCTATTGTTCTATTACTAAAATCAGTTAATAAGTAAAATTACAGAAAATGCTATAGTTATATCGTCTATATATATATATACATACAGGGTGATCTTTTTTAAAGTGACAGTGCTTAGAGCGCCCTGTAGCGCGATCTAATATAGCCGAAAGGATGCCAAACTTGGTATTTAGACTAATCAAGACGCGGGAAAAAAGATTCCGTGAAACAAATTTAGTTCCGAAAATTGCCGCTAAGGGCATTTTGTGTCGTTTACTATGTATAAAATGTAAGAAAAGGAAAATACTAACACATGCAATCGTGCAGTTAAATTATTAGTGTTTATTTATTACATTAACTTCCCCGTTGAGGAGTTAGACCACATTCAATGTGAGCACCGCTCTCAGAAATAACACCGTGCATTCTGTGCACAACGTTCTCCGAAGCCGTACGTAACATATCACTAGGAATATCCCGCACTATATTCGTTATGTTTTCCTTTAGAAAAGACAAATTTGATACTCCAACAACATAAACGCACGTTCCGGTAACGTGAGAGATATGGCCACTGGAGCTCATTTACTTCAGCTGAGATTATTTGTCGGAACTTGCTTTTGTAGCCCATATTGCTTGCACTGTCATTGCACAACATTTGCAATTTTCTTTGAAACCCTATTTTTATGATAATTCTGGTTATAGTAAGCTACAGCAGCGCTACAAAAAACCCTAGTGGCTAATACCCTAGCTGCAAGTCAATTAGATCGCGCTACAGGGGGCATTCCAAACACACTGTCACTTTAAAAAAGATCACCTTGTATATATTACATAAACTTTTTAGGGAAATAATATATTAAGCGGGCCAAAAATAACTGGCAAACCCTTAACCAAAAAAAAAAAAACATTATATAAATAAATGCTTGTATTGAACACATGTAGAATTGAATAGATTGAAATTTTTTAGCTAAAATATCTTTAAAAAAGATTAAAATTTTAAGTGCGACTATTTGAATAAATGTGATAAATGTTTCTTTCTTTGTTATCAAGTGAAAGATCTAGTTAAAAATAAGTTACATATATTTTTATTGACAATAATATTCAAAGTAAAATCAAAATTTTTGTAATGACATGTATTAAAACCTAAAGCACATAAAATAAAATTGTAAAGTGTAAATATGCAGTTAATGTGGCTAAATTCAATTACTCATAAACTGATTATATTTTAAGTATTCATTTTAGTACAAACATATTAAATGGTTTTGACTTTTAATAAGCTTCAAACCATTTTTCAATCATATTTTCTTAAACCATGGTATTCATAATTAATGTTTAGAAGGAAAACATTGAAAAATGTCATTAAGTAATATTCAATATCATCGTTGTTTCTCGGTATATATGTTAAGAATTGTATAGTTAAATATAAAGTACATAACTAAAAATGTATTTATATTTTATAATGTGAATTAAATTTACTTTATACTTTTTATTTAAAATAAGATAATTATTCGTTGCATATATATATATATATATATATATATATATATATATATATATATATATATATATATATGTGTGTGTGTGTGTGTGTGTGTGTGTGTGTGTGTGTGTGTGTGTGTGTGTGTGTGTGTGTGTGTGTGTGTGTGTGTGTGTATAAGCTAGACTTAAAACATTAAAATTAAAAATAAGCATTGCATATAAATAATAAAAAAATATATTACTCACCATCATTACTGTTACTTTATACATTCTCCCTGGTTTCATAAAAATTCCTTTCTGAAAGGGATTGATGGCTTCAAAAGGAGAATGTACTGAAAAGTATACCCCATCTTTCGATAAAGGATCAAATGAATCACTGGATTGTGGATCAAATATAATTTTGTAATACGGATCAAACTCTAAAAAATAATGAAATTTAAACAGTTTACAATCTTAGTTCTGATTTGTTCCCTTAAAAATTTAAAATTTTTAAGGAAACTTTATAAATAAAAAACATTTTCATAAGAAAACATTTCTTTTTAGACATTATTTATTATATATACAATGGTATATATATATATATATATATATATATATATATATATATATATATATATATATATATATATATATATATAAATATATATATATATATATATATATATACATACATAAAATATCAAGCCAGATTCTTACTTGATATTTTGGTGTAGTTTTGGGGTGTGCTGGCTTCTTTAAGACCATGTCTTGGGCCAGTGCAGAAAAACCATACTTTGTGCCAATGTGGTCAACACCCCCTGACGAAGTTATCCATGTTGGTACTTCGTACCATTTATATTTTTCTTTAATGTTTTTATTTGAAATTTTTCCAAACATTTACTATATTTTATATTTTCAATGTATTATTCTCCATCTAATATTTGATTATTAAATAAAACAAATGATTAATGCTTCGTAAAATAAAACTGTTATAAGTAAACATGCGAATAAAAAAAATTCAGGAACATTTTAATAATACTTCAAAAGATTCGCAAATCTAATATTTTATATATTTACAAATTTTGTAGATTTTTAGCATTATCTAATTTTACAAATTATTCAACTTCTTCAAGAACCATTACATGTTTACCAAATTAATAATATTTCATAGTCTGCATTAATTCCTAGACATCAGGTATGGTAAAAAAATCAAATAATCTGAGAGAGAGAGAATGACATATATAGTAAAATATTAAACTAAAAATAAAATTTTTCAAATGTGTCCCAGAAATTAATTATAAACTTATAATAAATGATGTATTATTTTTTAAATTTTATATTGGACCAATTAATATATATACTTACTTAAAAATCGAGCCTTATGAACATTGGCTGGATATAAGCTGCTCTCCACTCTAGAGTTCATCGTGTAACACACGGAATACTCTTTTTCTCCAAATAACCTTTTACGATATACTTTTTCATGGTCTACTTCGGAATCCTGAGTTCTAGAAGCAGAAATCAGAGTACAATTAAATACTTAAAGACTATTTCACGACTACAATTCATTCCTTGATGGAGTCAGATTAAAAGTAAACAGAACATTTTTAAAAAAGTGATATAAAAATAACAAGAAATTCAATTTAAATATTTAGAATTCTTTACTTAAATTTCAAGTAAGTTTATCCTGTTTGTAATAAATTCGACATTCTATATTTAATGTTAAAATACTTTAAAAAAGATATATTTATCAATAACAATATTTAAAATCCTTAATCCAAATACAGTTTAATCTAATTTATCATTAGGATCTATGAAAGCTGATGGTAAAATCTTTATAATCAGAAAATGCGTTGATTGAGAATAATTACGTAATGAGTACATAAGACTATAATAAAAACAATGTACTTTGTAATAAGGATAACATACTTGTTTAATTTTATAAGTTATTACGTAGAAGAAATTAGGGATAATTACGTTGAAATCATTTTATCCTCGTAATTTATATTACTTTATGTTTGATCTATTCGCATTTATAATACTTTCCACTGGGCTGTGTATTTATGCTCCTAATCACTATCACGCTCACATATTCTAAAATCTCTATTAAAGGAGTGGTGGTTTTCTATTTCTGAAATCTCTAAGCACCTTGTGTAAACCCTAGTGATAATTATTCTCTGATAAGGAATGCACCACTGGAATTTTAGGATATAAAAATACTTAAATATATCCATTTTCTTGAAAGTTACTATTTATAAATGAAGCAACAGCAGCACTACCATGCCTAAAATAATCTTAAAGCATAGTACATTTAAAGATATTAATGATGTTACTTTTTATAAATAAACTCTCAAAGATTTTCTGAATAGTATTCCATTTCGATTATAATCCATAATACATATGTAAAACTATCATTTGAGGATTTGAAACTTTGAAAAAGAATTACATGAGAATTTCGCTATTTTTATTTGTAAAATTAAGCGTTTTATGAGTTGAAAATAATATAAAAATGTTATTAAATTTGAATACAGAAATATTTATATATATATTATTATGTTACATATAATTGTATTAAAATGAGTTATGTTTGGATATCTTATGCAATAATATTGCAATATATTTATTTAATTTTATATTGTTTTCTTTTTTAAAACACATATACATAAGAAAGTGTGTATTTATATATATATATATATATATATATATATATATATATATATATATATATATATATATATATATATATATATATATATATATATATATATATATATATATATATATATATATATATATATGCACACAATATTCTAAACATTTAAGACCGTTCGTATGCTGTAAGAAATAGATAGCTTTTATTACATTTTGATAGATGTAGAAGTAAAAATGTCCAAAGATTTTTTGCGAGATTCTATTATTTCAATGTTAATTTTTTTAATATTTCATTTGAATATTTTTATTTGTTTCATTCGATTATTTTTATTATATGAGTACTTAAATATATCCGCACATTTATATAGTTTTTAGTGTTAATAAGTATAATATAAAGGATTAGAAAATACCTGTCTATGTCGATGACAAGATCATCAAATTCATGAGCTAATTCGAAGACATCTTTTTCTTCATATCTTGCTTTATAAAACTCTTCCTTTGGTACCTATTGCAGAAAATGTTATGTGCTTATAAAACAAATAAAACATTAAAAATATGAATAAAAACCTGTGTGTGCTTGATAATAACTTAAATATATACTTTAAAATAAACATCACTTTTTTAAAATTTTGAAATTGATATCCTCTTTTGTTAATGAATTATATTTTTTGAGTTCCCTTTATATCATTTTAATTTTCCACACACAAAACAAATTCTTATGTTTAAAGTAAACACAAGGGTTTAACTTGTTTGATTTCTGGTGGTTCGATACATAGTTATTATTTTTATTATTTTACACGTTAATATATATATATATATATATATATATATATATATATATGTGTGTGTGTGTGTGTGTGTGTGTGTGTGTGTGTGTGTGTGTGTGTGTGTGTGTGTGTGTGTGTGTGTGTGTGTGTGTGTGTGTGTGTGTGTGTGTGTGTGTGTGTGTATTAAATATGAATAAAAAGTATCGAATGATTTATAGGTTTATTATGTGATATAATCAGCAAGCACAGTTTTTAATCTTTAAAAAGAGCAAATATCTTCTGTTAGCGCGATTTAGACTAAAGTATTAAATTTGTATTCCCTATACTATAAAAATATAATTAATATTAATTTAGATATTAAATATGAATGTAAGCATTAGGAATACTTATCTACATTATTCGATACAAATTTCCAAATATAGAAATTGCTAAGTGAAGATAATTATAAATGTAGTATAAATTTTTAACACACTTATTTTCAGACTACATTTTTAAAATTTAAAATAAAAAAACTGTCTCGTTTTTGCAGTTTTGGTTTATTTATGAAAAAATATTTTCACAATTTATTAGTTTAACATGCACACATTACAAACCATATTTTAAGTGCTACTTCATCTATGAATGGAAAAGATAAACATTAAATTAAGACTTTAAGAACTGATACGGAAATTAAATTATTTCTTTACCTGTACTTCCATAAAACTTACAAAAACCTACAGAATTAAAAAAAGTCAAATTGAAGTTTTGTTTTAAATTTATAACATGAATTTTGCACTTTAATCTATAAAAAAGTACATATTACAAAAAACTAATTAAGAGTGTCTCAAGACAATATTTTGCTTTATGAAATGAAGTCTCACGTATACATTGGCTAAAGTAAACAGAAGGTAGGCAGCATGCATGAAAACTCCATTTAGCTATAAAGTTAAATATTGAAATTGGGTTTTTTCCCATCTGAGTTCAAGTGCCTTTAAATTTACTATGGAAAGAGGATTTATACATCGTTGCAATGTGCAAAACAATATTTTTCGAAATGTCAAAAAATATTAACTATCATTACTTTTAAAAGTTTCATTATAGAATTTTTTTTAAAAAAATGGTGATTTGATATAATATAATATATATATATATATATATATATATATATATATATATATATATATATATATATATATATATATATATATATATATATATATATATATATATATATATATATATATATATATATATATATATATATATATATATATATATATATATATATATATATATATATATATATATATATATATATATATATTTATTCTAGCACTTAACGTGAGATGAGAATTTTAAAATAAAAAATAAATAAACACAAACACACATTTCTTGATCACAATAAGTAAACACACATTTCTTCATGTGAAAATAATTCTGAAGAGGAATATTATATTGCTTAAAGTTATTACCTACTTATATATTTACAAGAATTTCAAATCATTATTAATTAAGTTTTTAATTAATTACAAATGCTAAAATCAAAATTTTGAAATGGAAGAGTTTTCAAATTTCGTCAGCTTGTGAAAGAGATATTCCCTCCATTCCATGCAGCCTCTTAAAGCCTGAACAAACATTTGGTAGATAAACAGAATAAGAATTGTTTGTATTTAAATTATAGTGAAATAATAAAAATTGCAACGATAAATGTTTTGATTTTTTAAAACGTATTGCTTCTATTGGTATTAGAAAAATTACTATTTTAATTTAAGATTCTACACCATTTAATTTGTCGTAAAGTTTTCGTTAATTTGTATTTTCTCTTACTCAGTATGGAACTTGCAATTAAATTGCTTTTAGTTCAACGATCATTGGTTTCCATTCTACCATGGACATCGTCAATTGTTGTGAGTTGGAAAGTTGATTGGGACAGTCAATCAAATTTCAACTAATTTTGTAGAACAAGCTGTGAACCGTAAAGTGGTAACCAATCTTAATTTGACAGTCAATGTTTTCCTACCATGGATTGAATGTCTTTAATTAATGTGAGTCGATTGGGAAAACAATTAAACTGTAGATCTAGTATCAACTAATTTTGTAGAACAAGCTGTGAACCTTAAAGAAATCAAGGACCTAAATTTGTCTGTCAATGTTTTCCTACCATAGATGTCATCAATTGTTGTGAGTAAGTTGGAAAAAAATTTAAACTGTCGATCAAATTTCAACTAATTTTGTAGAACAAGCAGTGAACCGTAAAGTGATAAGCAATCTAAATTTGACAGTCAATGTTTTTGTTTCGCTAAATTATAATAAGGTTTGAAGCTATGTTCCTTGATACAATAACAAATGATTAATGATTTAAATATTTTAATATGTATTTTTAGTGACTGCATTTCAAGCAAATATCAATATACATTTTTGCATATTTCTTTCTCCAAGTGCATATTAATCTTGTGAATATAGAAAAAATGTATGAAGACTATTTTAATTACGGGTTTTAATTGTAATGTGCAGTAGGTTAAATACATAAGATAAACACTTATTATTTATGTTCACTCTGTATGTTAAAATATTTTAACATATTGAATTTAAATATTTTTTCCTGAATTCTCGCCATTGTTTCGGAAACTTATCTCAATAGCTTTCTGTGTAATTGTATTCCAATTACATTTTTAATAAAGACGACAATAATTCATGTTAGCTTTTATATAAGGATATCTTTTAAATGAAGATGATTTTGAAATTGTTATAAATTAAAGCTAATTACACTTATTTAAGATTAAGGTGCAGAATTTTTATGTATTCTATTCAAGCTTTCTAAGTACAGAAAATTTCAGAGATAAAGTTATCTAGTTCAATTCTCTTAAAAATAAATTTTATAACGTTTGTATGAGTTGTGTGCTTCAGACAGATGTAATCTAGCTCTTAGAAATCACTGTTAAAAGAATGTATGAATAAAGTATGTACAAATTTAAGCATAGTTTTCAGCATTTCATTCGTAAATTTCTATATATTATTTGAAAAAAAAGCAGCCATATTTATAACATTTATAAAAACTAAGATCTGAAGACATAAAATGCACACATTTATTTGATTTAATATAGGAAAAATATTATAAATGTTAACTAAAAATGTGTAGATTGCTTATAATTTATATTTCATAACTAATACATCGACTGTAACTATTTATGAAAGCACATCAACAAATTAGAATACATTGATTTTTGGATTCAATAAATAAATACTGCATAACTATCATTATAATTAAATATATAATTAATTTTTAGATTATTATACATTTAATTATAAATATATAATTTATAATTTATTAGAGAAATATATAATTTATTTAAAGATTTATGATTAATTTAATATTTAAATGTATATTAAAATCTAAATCAGGCATGGAAAATGATGTCAAAACTTTTAAAAATAAGTTTCAATATTAAAAAAATGACAAATGAAAGAAACATTCGAAAATATATTATTCATAACAAAACAGATATGGAAGACATATAAATAAGGATACAGATCAATGCCAATAAATCATAATTGTTTATAAATAATTAGTTTATTCTACTACCATAGTTATATTTTCCCCACAGTAATCAGTATATTTTCCACAAAAGGCTTCATCTGGTTCTTCACAGCGAAGCGGATATTTCTCGCAGTACTTGCTCCTCTGTATTCTGAAAAATGAGACATAAATAAATATTAGGGTTTATTTAGAAATCAATAATACTTAATAATAATACAGATAATGATCTAAATTTGATGTATCTGGAATTTATTTCATAAAAAATTGTGATTCAATCGCAAATAATATTTCTAATTTTTTTTGATTTAATAACTTATATTCTTATTTAATAAAGTGAAAACAATCAACAACTCACTAGTGTTCTTTTTAATGATGGTAAATTAATTCAGGCTAATTGGAACTGGTATGAAGTGTGCAAGAAATATAACGTACCTTTCATTGTTGCAAAAGGTGAAAGCGGGTGCCATGTAAGTGTCGGGATTCGTGATCTCAATATTAACAACCGTTGGGTACTCTAACCAGTATAGCAAGAATCGTATCACCTGATACAGGAAACAGGCTGAGAAGAGGAGAAATACCACAATCCTGAAAACTTTCCTCGATCTGCTCGCTCTTTTACGCTTCTTTGCAGTTTCCCGGATAATCTGCAGAGCAACACTCCTGAAGGATCTTCTCTTTGCTGCTCTTTCTCCTTCTTCTGACATCATGTATTTTAATCTATATATATATATATATATATATATATATATATATATATATATATATATATATATATATATATATATATATATATATATATATATATATATATATATATATATATATATATATGTATATGTATATATATATATATATATATATATATATATATATATATATATATATATATATATATATATATATATATATATATATATATATATATATATATATATATATATATATATATATTATATATTATAGATTTAAAAAAATTACAATATGAAAAGCATCAGTTTATTAATTCAAAAGGTTAACATAATTAGTTTGTAATATGTGCAATTCATTTCGAAAATATGAATTAAAGGATACTCTAATTATGAGCAAAGGCTTTAAGCTAAAAATATTCATAAAGATAAAAATCCAAGGTTAAAAATTAATTTTCTTTTTTTATATTTCATGTTTTGTCTGATAGGAAGATCGAAGGGACATGCAATGCCGCTGAATCAAATTAAATAAAAATATTATTATATAAAAGAAAATCTTTTTTTAATTTTATTTTAAAAGTTTCTCCTACATCAAATTAACATATTTGATAGAGAAAATCAAATTTAATACTTCTCGTAGAGATTATTTTTCTGTCTTAGACTCAATATAAGAAAGCTGTGCTAAAAGTGCATCAAAAGTCTAATGCTAGTGATTAAAACACTGGGGTCACATTATCTTTTTTTTAGTTAAGCAGAATTTACAATACATTCATGATTTAATACTAGATTATTAAGTTGAAAATTTTTATGTTGGAATATCCCTTTTTCATATAAATTGGCAGTTCAAAAACCCTTTTGGCAAAACATATTCCCCAAAATTTGTAGCATTTTATTAAAATTTAAGAAAAATATTTAGCATTGTATGATATATTTGACACCTTAAGTATATTGAAAGGCAATGTATTTGGCATATTCTATGAACATTTGCCATGAGAAATTCCAATGTTAATTTAATTGCCTAGTATGCTTATACTCGTCCAAAAACAATAACATTAATAAATCAAATTACTATTTAGAACTTGTGTCGTAAATCGTGTAATTTAAGATAACAAATTAATGTATTGATAATACAGCTCCTATTATAAGTGTAATCTTTGTCCAGACTTCGATACTTTTAGATTAATAGTTAATTGAATTGCTCAGTTGCTCTTCACTTTTTTTAAGAACTTGTTATTTTGTGCTTATAAATTTTATTTGTTAGTATGAAGTAAGTAATTTCAGTTATGTAAATATTTAATATATTATAAACTTTTCTGGTACATATTCTTTAATACTGATTATTTTAGTATGATATGCGCATATAAATGTAAGGATAAAGTATTTTAGATAAATCCAGAACTTTATAAAGTATAAATAGTCACAAATTTATGGCATATAAAATACCATGCAATTTTACATAAAATATTCTTCATAAATCAGTGAAACATTCTGAACAAAAAACAATTATGAAAATTTGAGCTACATTTTCAATTAAATTCTTCAACATTTACGGTTACATAAATTCAAATAATTATTTTAATTGCTATGCAAATAACAATTATCTGCATTTTATTATAATTTTTACTGTCCTTTTTTCATAGTATAACTCTTAAAAAAATTACAAATGGTCTTAAATATTTCTCTGTATCTTTTTTATGTAACACATTATACATCAAGATAACAACGTTTTAGGATTTTTAATTTATCTTTAATATTAAAATAATTTTAATAATTTCCAATTGTAATAAATGTCGCTTATTTAAAATATCAACAAGTAAGAGTACAATTTTTATTGTATACACTAATTTGTGTTATATTTTTCTTTTACACTAATTTTAATATAAATGGACTTAAATATAAATGTTTAACTTTTTTTACAAATCCCAGGAAAAAAATTAATTTATTTTACCGATTTAAAAATCAAATAAAATGTGAAATGCATACAGAGTTATAAATTTCACATATGAAAAGTAATTTATTTCTATATTAAATATATAAAATCAACTTACTTTAATAACACTTTTGAGACATTTAACACTAGAAAAAACTTCAAATTTTTGGTAAAACGAAAATAATAAATCTTAAGACTGCTATGTATCTACCAGACTATTCTCCCTGGAATATAGAGAAAAACGAGTAACTTTAAATTTTTTCCAAAAAAAGAATGTTCATTCATTTTTTTTCTCTTAGTGAGCATGCGCATCTATTTCATTGAAGCTAAAGTAATTGCTTACCCATCAACACCTAATTAATTTTGCATAAAAATTACTAGGTCACGTTTGCTCATAGTCCTTTTTTATTATGTTACAAGAATAAAATACACTCCGAGTTATTAAATTACATATTTTTTCCGGCGAAAGTTGTAACAATGACAGGGAATTTAATACATACTTAATATAATGAGAAAAATGTTTACTTATCTTTTATTCACTGTTTACATTCAAATATATTCTGCCATTAATCTTTTATCCTCGCGTGCATACACAAGAATTGTTACAAAAATATTCTAGAATACATTTTGTGAGTAGATGTAAAACTATAATAAAATTAAAGTTTATGAAGAATATTACATATAATAGTAAGAATTAAGATTTTAAAATATCAAATATATCAATTGTGAATTTAGAACAAATTCAAAAATACGTGTTTTCTTTAATGTTTTAGAGGCAATATTTTGTTTATAATACGGTTTCCAATTTTATTTTTCAATGCGTAATAAATTTTCAATTATTGTTTTAGTCATAATTTCATAAAGAGTTTTTGAACATTCAGCTTTTTGATTAGGTTTTTAATATTTTACATTATTTTTGTATCTTAATATGTATTAAATACCATATGTTTGTAATAATATGTACATAGAAAAAAATATCATACGAATCTAACAAAGCATATACTGTGTCTCATACTTAGTTCTTTTATGTAATTGTTCCTATTATTTTAAATAAAAGTTTCATCAACACCTAATAAATCGGTAAAGCTCTTGGTAGCTAAATACAGTAAAATTTTCTGGTGTCATCTTTGTAATTACTTATAAATTGATTTGACAGAACAACTTATGAGGCATTAATAAATCTACAGCTCATTGCTATGTAAGAGAATTACTAATAGATGATGAAACCTATTCACATACTGCAAAGAATTATCAAAAGAAACTCCAAAATTTTCATTAAGACACATCAGTATTCAGAAAGCAGAAACACGATACTTTTCTCTTTATATTAAGCAGCGGGTGGGATCGAATTCATTAACTTCCACTATGAGCTTTGCAGTCCTACCCTAATAATAAACTCAGGTGATAACAGCATCGCACTCCTGCAAAAGCTTTGGTCCACCTATAGCCTATAAACTTGTATACTAATATATAGGAAATAGTAATATATATGGATGTTAATATGTAATTTAATTTTAATAAATATAATGATGTTGCAGTCATTTGACTCAAATGTTAATTTGTCTTCGGTAGAGGATCTATACAGAATTATTCGTGTACAATTATGTTGCAATTTAAATTATAAATAGTGCGTAGGAAGAAATTTATGGAAACCTATAATCTTACACCTCGTAAAAGGAAACACAAAGTTGGGGGGAATAATACAAAGCTGAGGGGAAAATAATCAGTATGCTGTTCAATTCTATTAGCTGTGATGCATTTTAATTCAATATGAATGAATGTTCCTCATTATCTCTGATATTTTTTCACTAAAGAGGGAAAAGTGTAGTCAGCAAATCAAACCATTCATATAAAACTTAAGAAAAGATCGTGGCATTGTTTATAAAAAAAAAAAGACTGGATATAAAGTAGCGATTAAATGGCTAACATTTATTGTTTAACTTCCTAGTTGTTAAAAATTGTGATTATCTCTTTAATATTTTGTGTTATTTAATCCTCTCTATCGTATTATTAAAGTCGCTTATCAGTGGTGTTTTTAGAAAAAATTCTTTTTATATATGGTTACTGTATGCGGGAGAAAACAGATATTACCCGAAACAAGTCGGAATATTTAACAATATATGATAATGCCTCTATTCTTCTTCTTGTTCTGATAATTTTATTAAATTAAGTTAATATAAATTTCAAATCAATGCTAGAGTAATGTCAGTTTGACATCACTGAAAAATCTTTCAAATGCTGTAATTTAAAACTCAGAGTATATACCAATAGAAAAATCTAACATATTTATTAAGGTCTAAGAAATTTTCAAGTTTAATTTACGTGTGTCTGGTGTTGTTTTAAAAATGTTGCTAATGCTGTATTCTGTGAGCAAAAATATATTAAGTATAAATAAAATAACACATACTGCAATTATTTTAATATCAATATTTATTTCAATGATAAATTCCTCAGAATTCATTGTTTAACAAGCATTTCAAATCTTTAATATTATATAAGATAAAATATTTTCAAATCCTTTCTATCTTACAATGGATGCATATGAATATATGAGTTAATTTTAGGTATAGAGTATTATTGTCAAAAATGTTATTTATTGGAATTTCAAGACTGAATCCAAGTGGAACATTTATTGTTGAAAAAATATAACACATGTGTAAAATCTAACGAAATAACATTAATAGACTTCCATAAGTCATAATTATTGTGCAAAAATTATTCAATTTTACAGTTAGGACACTCTTCTTCTTATAGCATATAATGCATTAAAATATAATACTTTAATACATAAATTCATTTATTTTTGGCAAAAATGCATTTATAAATTACAAAATAAAAAATGTCATCAAATTATATCATAAATTTGTATGTTTTTTTTAATATTTTAGGGATTTTTATTATTTATAAATGTTTATAAATAAGCTATCATTTTTATTAAATAATTTTCCAAAATTCAAGATTTTCTGTTATGCGGTGAAATTAACAGTCTCCCATTTACTGACTAAGACTCTTTAGAGGGTTTATGATTGGAAAGTTATTTAAATAATTCCTTAATTTATTTAAGCAGTTGGAAAGAATTTCAGATCAAAATATTTACATGAGTAAAGAATAAACAAATACATGGTAAAAACATTAAACGAAAATAATAAAATATCTAAATTATTTTTACAATAATAATTAGGATGACAAATGAATTGCAAATATTTTAGATTCAATATGAAAATTTATTTGAATAAAATTTAATGTAATTTCATGTCTTAACATAAAACATTGTGATCAAGGGAGTCATGAATGCATAACATTTAGTATTAAACTAAACATAGATTTTTATAAGCTAATAAAAGTTAATTAAATAAATTTTTGTGTCATTGTAATACTCGGGAAAATAATTTCATAAGAATTTATTCACATCGACATAGCTTTCCTATACCATTAACAATGGAGTAGACAGAAATCAGCAAGCAAGAAATTAATATATCCTGCAGATTTTTCCTAATCCTTAATCTAAGAAAAGAGATAATTTATAAGACAAGCATCTGCGAGTACAATTTTCCTGTGATGGCAATGTTTCAATGTGTTAAAATTTCTTCCTGATAATAGATTTCACTAATCCTGGCACTACTTCACACCACTTTCATAATGAGACCAAACACGAATATAAATGCAAAAGCAGCATGAGACATCACGATTTCAGATGAATCCTAGTTCTATTTACACAGTAGTCACATCTGCGTTTGGTTGCATCGAAGATAATATGCAATGCACATTATCCTCGATGTAACCAAACGCTAATGCACATTGTGCATAAGCAATGTAAATTCAATATTGCCATGTTCAATCGACAACATTAAAAACGATTAAGGGACTATTGGTTACACCTCTCAATAATCTCTTACTAAAATTCTTTCGATAATCATTTCATTTCAGGTATATTAATTTTTGTGGTTCTGCATTTTGATCAAAATCTGTAAAAGTTGGGTAATGCACTACCGTATGTTTCCAATATTGAGCACACTTTTCTTAATATTTTCTTCATACAGAAAATCTTTAGCTGCTGTCTTAACAACAATGATTCAATTCAGATCTTTAACTATTAGAAGGCGTCTTGTCAATTGTTGTCAAGAGACAAACTCATTACCATGTTCTAGTCATTGCAGTTAATAAATTAGGTCATTTGTTGAAGCTGCATCAGTTAATATTTCTCTGTAGATGCTACTCATTTATGTTTTATTTTATATCTATGTGGTGTAGATGCCGGTTAGCAGTTTCTTTCCGAGGTACCTGGAACTGGTTCCTCAACCCTCATTTGGAGCATTGGATAAAGAAATGACTATGGCTGGATCAGACTGGTATATCATTGGTAAGAATTTGAGTGGGAGGGACTTATGCTAGAATTTAACTATGATATAGTTTACTGTTGTTTTAAATTTTAAGAGTAATTATTTTAAATTACATCATGTTATTTTAATTTAAATTACATTATATTTAATAGGATATTTTAGTTTAGTTTATAAATAAGATATGCTACGTTAGTTAAGTAGTAAGATAAGTTACCAGTCTAAAAATATGTAGCGAGATTAACAAGTTTATCCAGCGGAGATGGAGTTTCTCTCAATTATTTCAGAAATTCCTTAAAGGAGATACATTTAAAAATAAATTAATTTCATTCATTAACTGCATGAAATCAGATAATTCATGCGCATTTGAAGAATCGATCTGAATTTGTTCTTCAGATTGGGTTAGGGGAGAGGATGTCATAGCTTGAGCGCATGATAGCTCTGGTCTTACTAAACTGATTCTTTTTGAATTATTATTTAACTCTGGAGTTTTTTTATGTCTCTTGGGGTTTTATTTAGTGTAGGCTTAGGGAATGCAGTGCATCTTCTATAGCTAGTCGGATGTACTAGACGGATGGCAGTTACAACACTGAGGTTGTTCTACCTTCTCATAGGGGCATTCGTTAAAATTGTGCGTTCCCTCACGTTTGACACATCTTGTTGCCATATGGCATACTTCAGCAGTGTGATTAAATCGTTGGGAGTTGAAGCACTGAATGATTGACTTGGGCCTTTTGTAGTGCTCCAACTTGAAATAGCTTATTGACGTCGGATATATTATCGCCATCTTTTAAGGACAATCTATGTATAAGAAAATGGGGCATCCTATATTTATGTGTATAAATGCAGCTGTTGTTAAATATAGTTGTTCTAGCACTAGTTTCTCATAATTTAATATTGCAAAATCTTTAAAAAATTTTATTATGCTCAGTGTAATGTATTTACTTAAAAATGTCATTTTGCTATTTGCATTTAGTTCTTGCATAATAATTTTAATGACTATAAGTGAATTCCGTTTATAAATGATAAAATACCTATAACTCATATTTCAAAACTGAACAATCTCTTAAGAATAAATGAAAATATTTAATTCTTTTCTCTAATTTATTTTTGGAAAAATTAGGTCATGACAGCATTACTTTCTTGATATATTTAAATTAAAAAAAATAATAACATTCAGTTTTTAAAAAAATATTCATAAATTCCAAACTGTTTTCTGTACGCAGTAAATTAAATTTTTTCTCAGAAATTTGCAAGAATTCACATGTAATTTGCAAAAAAGTAAAAAAATATTTTCTGTTTTTATTTAGTATTTATTGAGAAGTTTTATTTTTCTATTTCTGCTTCTTTCGAAGATTTCTTCTTGCACAAATAACGTAAAAGGAGAAAACTCGATTCCATAAAATCAGTGATTTGCACAAGAGACACTCCTAGCCAAATACCAATGAAACCACCAATATAGCTGAAGGCTTCAACTGTCTGCAATTTAAAATAAAACATAAAATATATCACGAAAATACATATAATAATATAAAGATATGAATAGTTTTTTCAAATTATTATCTGATATTAAGAGAAATACTTTTAATAAATATATTTATAATTAAAACTAAGAGTCATATCAATTTTAAATTAACTATTTTTTTAAAAAAGTAGTTTATTTTATTTATATTAAAGATGTAATATATTAAATAGTTGAATATATTTATTTCAAATTCACAATATTAGTATCTTGTAAACTAAAGTGAAAATAAAATGAAAAAAAAATTGCAAAAAAGCATATAAAGGAAGCAGACCCTGCAAAATAGTACTCAAAACAAAAATAATTCTCCGTTAAATCATTTCTTTAATTTCAGAACATGTGATTTATCTAAAAATATTCTTTTGTCATTTGATTTCTTTATAATATAGGAATTTTTATAGCCATTATTTATCAAAATTAAGAACAGTACATTTTACCTGTTATGTATATAATAAGTGCATAACTATAAAATGTACTAAAAGTATGAATCAAAAGAAAATTATAAGTTAAATGAAACGATATACCACAAAATAACAGATAAAATAAGCAGACAACGAAAAATAATGCATAAAAAATAAAATAATACACTAACCCTCCATTTTAAATTTTATAAAAATTATAACAAACTTTTTAATTTTCAATTTCATTGAAATTAAATCATCTGCTGTTTTTAGTACATGAGATTTATCCAAAAAATATCATTTTCTCACTTGATTTCTTCCTTGAATATCAATTTTAATAAACTGTAATTTAATTAATTTGGATATGGTACAATTTACATGTATTTATATTAAATGCACTATATGTGATATAATGAAATTTTAAAAGTTTTGCACAATATAACTTTTGCTACAATTTTCACATTCTTAAAATTGTCTCGATTGAAAAATAGTATAAATAATACACTATATTTTAACATGTTTGCTGAAAATTTGTTTAATAATGAAAATATATAAAAATTAAAGTATGGAAATTAAAAAGTTAAACTGAAACATAAATTAAACTTTCTAGATTGATATTAAATAACCAAATGATAGCAGAAAATGTATATTTATTCAAATTTATTATAATGCAGAAAGCACCTTATTGTATTCTATTAAAAATATTTTTAAAATTATTATTCCTTAGTATTATAACAATTTCTAAAATAGAAAATAATAGAGTAGATATTTTTCACACAAAAAGTAAATGTAATTCAATGATTTTACAAATGATTGCACATGATTTTATTTTTTATACAAAATAATAATGAAAATTCATTTTCATTTATTAAGCTAAATAAATGAAAAAAGATATAGTATTTATATTAGTAAGCACTTATATCCATAATAATTTTAAAACTTTACCTTATGCATGCAGAAGCAAATAACAACAAATTAAAACTGAAGATAAATTTAAATGAGTAATCTTACTGTGGTAACTGCTTAGTTACCTCGGTTAGAAAATATTATATTTCCTGACAAATCATTATGTCTATTCTAAATGATAAGTATATTCCATTATAACAATATCATGTTTTAACATCAAGTAAATGATGTAATCAGAGACAGGAAAAGTGTATTTAGAGAAAACAAATACAAAAAACAAGTCTTGTATTATAAGCATAATATTTTGATAATTTAAATAAAATATCTAATTTTTCATGTAACTTTTTTAGCATTTTCTGAAAACAAAATTTGAAATGTTTTGTTCCAAAAATAAATTTTAACATTTTACATTAAAGATATTTCATGTAATAGGATAATGTCGTACTTGATATTGAGGTCTATAGGAGAAACTTAAAACTTCTGTATCGTCTATATCGATGACAACATAAATTTTTGTTCTGTAAAAGAAATTACAAATTGTTAAATAAAGGCATATCATTTAAATATACATGACATAACTGTATTTACAGAGTATCTGGCGTAAATAATTCAAGCAGCAAATACGTTTTTTAAAGTTTCATAAAAATATATGACAACTAGAAACATTTTAGAAAATACATTTCAGCACATGTATAGTCTATAAAAATATTTAATGATCCAAGTCATTGTACAAAATTAGGCAAAATACCAATATTTCATTATTCAATTCTAGATTTTGTTAAAAAATGTTCTTGGATTTCAAAAGGGTTATACTCTTCTTCATTGTATTTTCTAGTCTTGAATCAAATGTATGCATTCTCTGAACATTTTTTTTCAATTATCAACCAATAAAATTCTGTAAAATATTGAGTTGTTCGGAAAAAATTTCCTTTTTCATAAAAATGAAAAATGTGTAACGAATAAATATCGTATTGCATTGCACATTGTCTATTCTTGTCCAATAGCTTTTACCATCTTTCTGGTAGTAGCACGATTTCACACTAATAAAGTGGTTGGTTTTTGGTAGCAAAAAGCTGATATAGGTGGGAAAAACGAAATGACTTTCCGAACAACCCAATAGTATTATTGTCTTTATAATATGAAAATTTAGTATATAATAAAATTATTGAGTTTATAATATGAAAAAAATATTTTAAAACACCACTGCAATGAAAATCCACATGTGTTTACCAAAAATATTAATAAGCTAATGAAACCATATCTTTTATACTTATAATCCATTATATTATAAATTTCCTTGAACTCATATTCATTTTTAAATGATTAAAAAATAAACTCCTATATGATAAAAGTGTGTAAAACATAATTGATTACTAAGACGAAAATCTTGAAATTCATCTAAAAAATCTATTAATATTATGTATAAGAATTGCTCTACATATAAATATTGATAACGGCAAATAGTATAATAAAATTAAATAATAACATTAAATAAATAAAGCAAAACTAAAAACATCATTCATATGAATTAGAAATGAGTTATCCAGAATGTTTCCAAATATGCTTGATTTTATATTCTGAGGGTATGAGAACATTATGGTTAATAATATTTTTTTTCTTGATAAAATTCTTCTTTTGCTGTGTATTTAAATAATTGTTTTTACTTGTTCATTACAGTGGATAAAATTACTGGATTGAAACACATCACCTTGTCAGGTTCAAAATTTACCGGGTTGAATACATAATCCTTACAAAAACCATATACTTGAGAAAATTTGACTCTGTTATCAGTGAGAAAATGACTATTTCTTGAGAGGGCCAAAACATGCTCAGAACTGCAAAGGCAGGACATTCCTTCATTTGTGCCGTAGCTGAGAGTGTTTGTCAGATCAATTGTCTTATCAATTAAAGATGGTTAAAATTAAGTCATAATAAAAACCAAATTGCGGAACACATCACGAAAGATAATGAAGCAAATATATGTACTTCGATTTTGGGAAATAAGTAGCCGGAAACATGTCATAATAACTTAACTTTATGTTGTTCAATATGTTTTAATTATAGAGTTTCTCAAAGCTTTTCTGATTACTTACTTTGTAAGTTAGCAAATAGTTTTAAATTTCCATTGCATATATTATTGAAAAAAAATTTCTATAAAAATTGTTGTTAGAATTTAATGTGCTTGTGAAAAGTCATGATGTTGATTGAATAAAAATAAATTTAAGAATCCGAACAATTTATATCAAAAATGAATGTAAACATTATGACATCATAAATGAAACACAAAGATTTTAAATAATTTAAAATCTGTTTTGTCAAACTTAAAAATAACCCTGTATTCAATATTTCAAACAACTGTTTTATAGGGAGAAAAGATTTAAAAAAATTATATTTAAAAAAGAAAATATTCTTAAACGATATATGATTTTAAAATGAAATATCCTATTAGTTTAAGAATATTAATAAAATAAATCATAAAGATTATAAAATTGCCATTCTATTAAAAACTGAAATTCCGTACAGATCAACAATTACCTCTTATTCTGTCGATTTGTATGTTTTCCACAATACAAAAGAAACCATAATTTTTATTAATTTAAATGAATAAGGGGTTGATATTACATAGTATCTAACAACAACAAACCAAAAAGTTTCACAACCAATATACAATTAAAATTATTTTAAGTTTTAATTCAATTTATTATCTCTTACTATAAGATAGGTATCATTTACTTCAATTTATAAATTTCAGCAAGACAATCAATGCACCAGTAATATGTACACTACTGTGCAAATTAATTGGTACATAAACAAAAAGATTTCAAAAAAAGTCTTTAATTGTAATTCGTTAACTTACATGTATGATATAGCAATCTAATATGAAAAATGTCCGTCTCTAATTTGAAAGAGACCATGTACAAGGTTTGGCATGGATTTCACTAAATTTGAACTTAATATATTTTTATTTCGTGATCCGGAACCAAACTTTTATAACATTCCTAATCATAATTTTCTTTGTTAAGCCATCCATTTTACTCACACGCCTCTTTACAATTCTCCACAAATTTTCTACGAGATTTAAATTGATGAATTTATCAGGACAATTCAAAATAGTTAATTTTTGTTCATGAAAAAAAATTGCTAGCTTATAAGTATGGCATGGGGCCAGATCTTACTGAAAGATACCGACACTACCAGCGAAACTGGATCATAGACATACATTTTCTTTCTATTATAAAAATGTATTTTGGAATTCATAGTTTCTTCTACCCATACTAAACTGCCAGATGACTCCAGATGTAAAATAACCGCAGAACAACTGTGTGTGTTTCACTATATATATAAGGTGTTGGTCTCTGATGGGTTCTCCATCACTTCGTGTGATAAATCTTGGTCTGATCCCTTCCACAAAAGAAAATGCATTTCGTCAGTGTATACAACCTTTTTCCCAGTCTTGTGTAACCCATGACTGTTATTACATGGCTTAATCAAAACGTTTTCTCTTTCTTGATTGTTATTCTTCAGGTTCCAGATTCAACAAGCATTTGTTGAATTGTCGATGAATCCTCGCTCACACCTGTTTCTAAGATTTCTCTCTGAAGATATGTAGTAGTCTTGATGAGGATGAGAATTTTATTATTTCGTACAGTAAAATTGTCATTTCAAGTGTTGTTTTGCTTGTGGATCCATATTTAGTGTTTTCTTTAGGAGACACTGTCCCAAAATTCTTTTGCTGATTAATAATCTTAGAAACATTGAGTTTTCCAACTCCAACTGCTGTAGCAATATCTCTCAAAGTTATGGAAATATACTGACTAAAGCTGACAGTTACAGACCTTTCCCTGGGAGAGATATCTATTCTATAATTACATATCGGCTGTAGACAATTCACACAATCGACATATTTTACAGCAATTAAATCTTAACTGAAAGGAAGCACATTTTCAATAGGTAATGGTGACGTGATCAAACTGGTTAAGAATAAGAAAGGGTTAAAGCTGGTTTCAAACAGAAAATTCCCAAGAAGGGAGAGATTTTTTTTAATTGCTTGTCCCAAATGATTTGCATAGTATTATTTTAAGTAAGGTAAATAAATTTTTTAACCACTACACAAAGTACATCTTTTTTAATACAGTTTAATATAGTTTCGGTAATAATAATTTTCATTCTATATGAGTTGGTTTCTTATGTATTTTGTATTATTTTATTTATTCATGTTTATATTCATGTAAAATTATATTTAAAATCCATGCTTATGTATAATAATTTTCAGATTTAATAATATAAGAAGCAACGACGAGTCGCCAGAATTAATTATAGAATTAAAAAGATTGAATAAATTTATTTTATTCTAAGGATATTATTTCAATGTATTATTTTAAATAAAATCATATAGCGACGATTAGTGACTAAAATAACACTTTTGTTGTTATAAATTTTGAGAAGCAACTGTTGGTATTAAAGTATCAATGAGTTTAAATTTTTTTAAGTTATCTCGTCCACGTGGTATTTCGTTATTTTTTTAATATTTCAAGAAAAAATTAAATTTTCAATTCAGAAATTGAATTCAAGGACTTATAATTTGCATCAGAAACGGAATGCAGTATAACAAAATTGTGTAAACTTCTATATTTGTTCCATATTTAATATAATTAAAATGATGAAGAATTACTCATACTGAGTAATATAGCAAAAGATATTTTGTCTGAGGCTCTTTCATTCGCATTTAATAAGGAAAAATTAAATTGATATAAATTTCAAATATATGTGTGAATAATGTTATATTTATATATCAAAATTTATTCGTATGTTATGTATGTGAAATGTTTCAGCATTATTAAGACTACATGAAAGAACATCAAGTAGATGTTTACAATGAATTTCACAGTAGTAGTTAATACATTTGATATTTTAAAAGGATAAATATTTTTACAGAGTGGTTGTGTTATAAATAGATTATTAATAAGTAGATGATTAAAAATTAGTTTAATAAAATACTAAATTATATTAGTTCAATTACTTACAAGTCTGTCCAGTAGTTGGGTCTCTGTAATAAAAAATATAATTTTAAGCTCAAAATTTTGTTTATATAAATAGAAAACTAATTTCATAATATTAAATAATATTAACAATACTAAATTATGCATGTAGCTTATATGCCTATGCATGCTTTTATATATATATATATATATATATATATATATATATATATATATATATATATATATATATATATATATATATATATATATATATATATATATATGTACAAGGTTCTTATAAGATCTTCCAGGATTTGGTAAAACATCTACAGTTTATAATTAATCATTTCTTTACACTTATAAGAAGTACTTTAATAACCAGATAGAGTGTTTAATGAAATTCACGGTATTATTATTATTTAGTAAAGTATTTTTAAACCTCTAATCTTCTCCATAATTTTTTAATAAATATTACATATTAAATACATTCCATTTATATGATTAAAATAACATTTAAATTTATTTTAATGAAAATATATAATAGAATTTGAAAAGATTTATTTACATTAATATTGAATTTATTTTTGTTACAAAAATTATTTAAAGTATTATATTCTATTATATCAATATAAATATACGAAAATTCTGATTAATTTTTTTATTTTCTAATTAATTTTATTCGTCATGATAAAAATATCCTGATGGATTTCATGCTTATGTATTTCATTAAATTATAGACAGTTAAAAATTATAAAATTAATATATCTAAAGACAAAAAACATCTGAATATAATAGATTTTTCAAAAAAAATAAATAAATAAAACTATTTTTCTCGAAGACTTGAAAAATTAGATAGTTGAAAAATGTCTTTAATATATATACAGAATTTATCTCCTTAAAAATATAATTATAATAATTAATATTCAAAATCCACATGAAAAAGAATCTGAAGTAAATTAGAATCAAACTAGTATTTACCAAAGATGTAATAAAATGCTGAATAGACTCCTTTTATTTAGTTTCAGTACAATATTTTCCTGATATTATTGATTATATTTTGATTAATATGTATTTGTTTCTTCTGTTATTTATGTATTTGTTTCCCAAATTACTCACAAAATTATATTATTTTTATCTTGAAATTTGCCTAAGCACGTATTTGGTAGAAATCCTCTAAATCTAAAATGTATTTTAAGTATATATCTACACCAGTCTTAGTTCAGAGAAATTATGGTATATAAAAAACACATTAAGGCTTACCGAGACATCAGTATATCGATCTTGAACTTCATAAGTATATTTCATGTAACTACAATTAAAAATAAATACATAATTAAACGAACAAAATAATTGAATTAAAAAATATTGTTAAAAAATTTATTCTTAAATTATGCATTTAACTGCAGGAATTATTTTTTTTTTAAAAGTAGAATAATTATTTAACTTTTAACATTTTTAAACTTTAAATGCATAAGATAATTCCTTCTTAAATTTTTTATTAACTTATTTAAAATTGCACTTAATGAGACAAACAATAGTTTTTTAATATTCAATTCATGAAACACATGGAAAAACAACAAAAAGTTATTTCAGTTGTTTATAATTGAAAGCATTTATTAATGAATAATGGAATCGAGTGATAATTTGAGTAATAATATTTGATGCTACTGCGAATTTTCATTCGAATATCACATTATAATTTAAGAGTCTATCAAATGTTTAACAAATTATCTTGTTTGATAATTCAAAAATATATAAGATATTAAAGTTAATAATTTTATTTTATATATTAATATATTAAAAGTAAACATTTATAAAAAATACATAATTTCTCAATGAATTTCCATATTTGATTTTTTTTTAAATATTAGGTCAATATGAAATTTCTTAGACGCTTAAAATGTCAAAGTGCTTGAAAAGTGTCAACATAATGACATCTTCAGTGTCTATTGTAATTTGTCCTTTAAATGATCTCAGTCCAAAAACCCGATCTTCTCAATTAAATCATATACGATTCTCAAAATGTTAAAAATATCTGTTGTGTTTTATTGGAGGCTTTGTTGTTCAAGTTATTCAGCCTTTCATCCCAACCATTTATCAATGTAATCACATAATTCTGAATGATGGTATCCTAATGAAATAGTACATCACCTTGTAGAAAAAATACATGAAATACAGATTTTCGATTTAAGGATGCATGGACATTTCCAACATTTCAAATTAAGACAATAAATGTGAACATTTAATTAAATTAAAATCGACCACCAACTTTGTCATATATACGTGCACATTAAACATTAAATTTTTGTAAGACTTTACTTATATATATACACCCCAAAGCCACACTAAAAAGTGTGGCTTTGGGGTATATTGGCTTCTTTAAGACTACAGTCTTCAGCCAGTGGAGAAAAGCCATACTTTTTGCCAATTTGTTTAACACCCCTTGAAGAAGCTGGCCATGTTGGTACTTCGTTCTATTTTTCTTTTATTCTATGTTTCTTGGGGAAAATTCAAACTACCTATTGAACATATTTTTCATCTATTTACTATACTTCGTATTTTCAAAGTATTATTCTCCATTAAATATTTGATTATTATTCTCCATTTGGTACTTGACTAATTTTATAAATTTATTATTATTCTCCATTTGGTTTTTGATTAATTTTATAAAAATTTACAATTTATTATATTTTAGTAATTTTATTTAAGCTGCTTTTAAGCTGAAAGTATTGCAAAGCATATAAGAATTTTATATTTAATCTTGAATTTTTCTATTTTTATATCTAAATTCTTGTATCTTTAAATTTTTACCTATGATATTTCCAATCATGATTTATATATATATATATATATATATATATATATATATATATATATATATATATATATATATATATATATATATATATATATATATATATATATATATATATGTATATATATAAATATATGTATATATATGTATATATATATATATATATATACATATATATATATATATATATATATATATATATATATATATATATATATATATATATATATATATATATATATATATAAATATATGTATATATATATATATATATATATATATATATATATATATATATATATATATATATATATATATATATATATATATATATATATATATATATATATATATATATATATATATATATACAGAGTGAGAGAGAGAGAGACATAATTCAATTCCGAAAAGTTTTGTAGTTTAAAACCAAGAGATTAACAAATTCAGAATTATCATATATGATCCATCCTCGTCAAAATATCATTTGAAATATTAATTTTCGTGTTTCCCCTACAGCTAAGGCTAGAAAATTTGAAATTTGTAAGCAGCATTTTTTCCCTGACCAATTTTTTGATTACGGATATTATAGACTTATTAAGATAGCAAGTCACTGTGATCTTTAAAAAACAATGGGAAATTATTCAACAGAAAAATTAGGAGGTTTATAATTTTTTCTTCATCATTTCAGACATTTACAGTTTCTATGAGAAAAACTATTTCTAAATGAAGAATATTTTTGACATACTCTTGCATAATTTTTCTGTGCAAGAGTTTGTCATATTCATTTAGAATATTTCAAGTATAAATTGAAATTATACCTTTCTTTGTTTGTTTGTGCTATCATTGAAGTATAGACACTTAATTAAAATAAAAATCGTATGAAACAAACACATCTGCATTAAAAATAATATTGTAAGTTTACCTTTGTCAAAAACGAAAGGAAAAATTAAGCAGATGGTGACAAACTATATTTGCACTTTAAAGAATTTTCTTATCATTAACAGCATGAGTAATCGGTATTAGAATATAAAATAAGATTAGAAAATTCCCCAAATTTTTCCGTTTAAAAATACTCGTATTTTGTTTTCATTATAAACTTATAGTGTTAATTATGCATCCATTTCTTGAAAGACCAAAATCAGTCAAACCTGTTAAATACATGATATATAATACTGTAGCATACATTAAATTAAATGATAAGTTAATTGATGAAAATTAAACCATTCTCATTTTTAATATTAAATGTTAGCATTTTTTAATTTTTATCCAATTTGTTGTTGTTGCTAATCCCAGATGGTGTAGCTAAGCTAAACCGTTTCCATAAAACCAAAAATCATTAAAAAGTCTAAAAATAAAGTTGGATTCTCCAAAACCTCGTTCACAGTAAAATTCAAACAGTCCAGAATGTGTCTCGAGGAGGTCTGGTCAGCCTTGCACCAGTTACACTCCAGAAAGACTTTCTGGCCCTGTTGAAAATAAAGGGACCTAATGCAACCACTCAAAACACGTGAAAGAGCAGCTTGCTGTATCCTAGGGATACTGATCTGGTGTCACCACCGAGGTTTTTTCCCAAAGTACCAAGAGTGGACAGGCGGATATCTCCAAATTGCGTTTAATTCCATCTTTTTAAGATTTCTGAAAACGTTAGAATAGCGTTGCCCTGCAAGGTGTCAGCTGTGGCAGACTTGGCCAAGCTATCTGCAATTTCATTACCACTCAATCCAACATGGGAAGGAACTCGTTGAAAATGTATAGGGTGTTTAGTATAAAGTTGTGTCACTAGGTCTAAAATATTCAAACTTGTCTTATCTCCAATGGTAGTTCAACGAGACAGGTGCTATATAGAGGCACGATAGTCCGTAAGTATCTAGATGTCTCAGAAAACAAGTTCAGCTAGCTGCCTCATCGCGGTGGGAGGGTGCTTCTGGAGGGAATGGGTGAAGTATGTCGGGAGTACATTCTCCAGATAGGGCCATCCTAGGCGTGAAGGGGCGCAGCATGTCCTTTTTTGGACCTTGCACCATAAAACTCAACCCAACGAACCAACTACGCGTGAAGGTCATTACATTATGTCCTGCAAAGCTAGCAAGTTGGGGCTAAGTCAGATTTCACCCTTTGGTGCCCCAGGTCTTGGGTCAATTGAAGCAGCTCTTTTCCCATCACTATAATTTTTTTTCTAATTTAATTACAGTAATAAGTTTTTTTCCAAATGCCTGATGATAATATAAAAAATGTGAGATGTGTTACTTCTTAATTATTATACTGCAAACAATAATTTTAAAGTAAGTAATTTTAATAATAAATATCTTCATTCCATACTTTTTTTAAATTTAATTATAAAACTTGAAATACAGTAAGACCCCACTTAACGCTGTTTCGTTTAGCGCTGATTCGGCTTAGCGCTCTTTTATTTCAACCCGGGGATTCCACGAAATCGCTCGCAGCATACGGGGATTCTCCGAAATATTATGCAGCGATAGGTTTCAAATACATATCCGAAAGAGTGTACTTGTGTTTCTTGTTTGGTGCGGTATTGTACAAACATATTTTTATTATTGGAAACATTTGTTGACATTATTGTAAGTAGGTATTAATTTACATATTTAATACTATATAACAGTGTCAAATATTTTGATCTTTAGTTTTTACTATGAGTGATAATGAAAAAGAAAAGAAAGCAACCAGAAAAAAGCATTTCACTCAAAACTAAAATGGAAGTGATTAGAAGATTAGATTCTGGTGAACGTCAAACTTTAATTAGTGCTTCATTGAATTTGCCAACTTCAACAATAAGGACCATCATGAAGAATAAAGAAAAAATACTGTCATCGGCAACTACAACTACGTCAAGCTCTGCAACTAGAATTACCAGTTCTAGAAATAATATCATAGAGGAAATGGTAAAATGACTGTTTATATGGATTGACGACGAAATTGACCGCAATATGCCATTAAGCCAATCTATCATAATGGAAAAAACTAGAAGAATTTTTAATTACATTCAGGCATAGACAATTGACACAAGTGAAACTTTCGTTGCTAGTCGAGATGGTTTAATAGATTTAAACATAGAAATAACCTTCACAACATATAGATTACAGGAGAAGCAGCAAGTGGTGATACAAAAGCGGCGGCTGAATTTCCAGCGATATTAAAAAAATAATTGAAGAAGGAAACTATTATCCAGAATTGGTTTTTTATGTTGATGAAACAGGCTTGTTTTGGAAAAGAATGCCAAAACGAACATTTCTATCCCGTGAAGAGAAACGGGCACCAGGATTTAAAGCTGCAAAAGATCGCTTAACCCTTCTACAAGGTGTTAATGCAAGCTGAGATTTTAAATTAAAACCATTACTAATTTACAATTCCAAAATTCCAAGAGCGATGAAAGGCATATCTAAATCAACTTTACCTGTAATTTGGGAGTCTAATAAAAAATCATGGATAACTGCGAAAATTTTCCAGGATTGGTTCACTTAACATTTTTGCCTATCTGTTAAACGTTATTGCGAAACTAAAAAACTTGAACAAGAAGAACTTCTGTTAATTGATAATGCTCCAAGCCACCCAACAAATTTATCAGACTTAACAACATGCATTCCAGTCGATGTGGTTTTCTTGCCGCTTAACACAACTGCCTTAATTCAACCAATGGACCCAGGCGTTACATCAAATTTTAAGGCTTATTACTTGTGGCGAACCTTTAAGCGAATGTTTGAAAAAACAGACGGAGAAGAGAACCAGTCCATAAGAGAATTTTGGAAAAACTACAACATCATGGATGCTGTAGAAAACATAGGCCTTTCTTGGAATGAGGTAACAGAAAGATCTTTGAAAGAAGTATGGAAGAATATTTGGCCGGATTTAAGTAAGAGCGATGACGTTGGACACTCTGTCGATTTGGATGAAATAGTGGAAGAGATAGTGAAATTAACGAAGCAAATTAGTTTTGAAGGGGTAAATGAGGAAGATGTCGAAAAAATAATTCAAGAAGCAGCGGCTAGTCTTTCTAATGATGAGCTCAAGGAATTAACTGAACAAGAAGAAAACAAAAATGTTGACAGCGGTGATTCAGAAGAAGAGCAAAAAGAACTTTCGATGGCATTTGTAAAAAGGAGTTTATCTACCATAACTGAAATAATGGATCGATTCATTGAAAATGATCCGAATTTTGACAGGAGCTCAAAAGTAAGGCGTGGTGTTAGAGATGCTCTATCCGTTTATGAAGAACTTTTAAGAGAACAACGCAAAAGAAAAAGGCAAACAACATTAGATGCTTTTGCCACAAAAAGGCAGATCACTGAAAACGCGGAAGGCTAACTAAATATGACTGACTTAGAAATTTATTTTTTTTAAGAATATTCGTTTTGTTATTTATATTTCGTTTTTATTTTTGCAAGAAATAATAATGTAGTATTAAGTTGGGCTTTAAGAAATAAATGTTTGGTTTTATTTTTATTAAAAAACATACATTTTAAATTTAATTTCTAACCAATTTCCTAGCCATCTTTTTCCTAACCCCAATATTTACATGTAAAGATAGCCTCGTTTAGCGCTGTTTCGCATTATGCTCTACTTTGATGGAACGTATCCCCCGCGTTAAGCGGGGTCTTACTGTATTCTACTTTTTAAAATCTTTAAAATAGGAGTTAACAAAATCTTAAGTAGAAATAATCAATAGAAACAACAAATGTATAAATTACGTATTGTTTTTAAATAAATCGTTTTTTTTTCATTTCAAATGCTTACATATTTTATAAATTGAATCAAGTTAAACTCAAATTACTAAGGCATTTAGTATGTCGGACTACAGTTTAAAAATTGAGCATTAAGCTAAATCACATTGAACAGGAAATTGAAATTTTCCTAAAAATCAATCATTAAGTGTACCTTACAACAAACTTGAATAGAACATATATTTTCCACCAAAGAACATTTAAATTTCTCATGCCGTATTCAATGAACTTTCTAAATGATTAGATGTTCTTTCATAGACACTTCTTCATCTGCATATATTGGTAAAATATATCAATATCGCTGGTAGGATAATGATATTCATAAAGTGTATGTTTACCAAATTAATTTTATTTTGGAGAAACAGGTCTCTCATATTCAAAATCTGTATTCTTATAGAGGCATAATTACTTGCTTGTATAGACAATGTCAACATGAAAAAAATTATTTTCGAATTTTAATTTTTTTAATCACAAATTGATTGTCAAATTATAAGTGAAATTTTAAATTGGAATATCATTAATTATAATTAATAACTAATTTTTTAAACATTAAGCACACAGATCTCTGATAAAAATATACCATAATAATAGATTTTAATCTCGTGATAGGCACTATATATATATATATATATATATATATATATATATATATATATATATATATATATATATATATATATATATATATATATATATATATATATATATATATATATATATATATATATATATATATATATATATATATATATATATATATATATATATATATATATATATATATATATATATATATATATATATATATATATATATATATATATATATATATATATATATATATATATATATATATATATATATATATATATATATATATATATATATATATATATATATATATATATATATATATATATATATATATATATATATATATATATATATATATATATATATATATAAGTAAACATACGCACATTAGAAAAAATACATATTACTAAAATCAGCAAATTAGATTGAATTTATATACTAGAATAAAGGTAGAGTTACCAAAGGTAAATTTGAAATTGGAATAAAAAAATATTTGACAAGAAGGCTTAGAAACTTGCAGTAAATTTGAAATTAAAATGTACTACAGAGGATTTAAGGTTAAATAATTCTTAAAGTGATAGAATAAAAGAAAGTGAATAAATGTAGGTGTTAAACAGGATTCTAGTAAGAACTTCAATGCTTGGGTGGCCCTTGTAGTCATAAAAACTACTCATTTCTTCAATGTTACAAGCGATTGTTACTTCCTACATATTTTAAAATAAAATAAGCCCGAATATTATTTTTTGTGATGTTATCTATTAGACGTTTTATTTAATTTTTAGTAAATTCATAACTGTTACAGATATTATAAATGCGATTCAGTTCATTAAATGTAACGTAATGTAATGTATTGTAATAATATAATGTATCCTGTATACTTTAAAATATTTTATTGCCTTATACTATAATATATATATATATATATATATATATATATATATATATATATATATATATATATATATATATATGTGTGTGTGTGTGTGTGTGTGTGTGTGTGTGTGTGTGTGTGTGTGTGTGTGTGTGTGTTTTAATTTTTAATCCGTCGCAGCAACATCAAAATAGAAATGTAACTATCATATTATAAGCTAAAATCATAATAAGAAACAATATTTATTTTATAAACAACAATGTGAAAAACCTACCTAGTACGAGAAGAAATCATAAACACATGCGTGCACGGATGCACACACACATTTATGACATGTGACATGTAATACAATTCTGGTAGACTAAGAAATAAAACTTTTTCAAAATTTTTAGAAATCAAAATTAATGTCTTAGATATATTAATTTATTCCAAAAATTTGATTGTCAGCAGCCACTATCAGAATAAGCGAAAAGACAAATATATACCTTGCATATCCTTAATGAATTACAAAATTATATCACGAATATAGAATTAAAAAAAAAACAATATCAATAGCAAAAAGAGTGTTTACAATTACAGTTTAAATCTGAAGCTTTTGAAGAATAAACTTGATTTCAAAGAAACCTCACTTAATAGAGTAATGAGTTACCCAGGAGTTCAGAAAGAAAAGCCTTCGACGATTTGATCAACAATAAATTTAGACGTAGGTATCGTGTGACATAACGTTTCCTTTCAAATACCGTTACTGTTTACTGCATCATAATGTTTTATCCATGTTTGATCGCATCAGAGAGAACGTACTCTATCAGCCTATCGTTCTATTATTTGTTCGAGATCTCCAAGATAATGCACAAACAGCTGTTGACATTATTTTACCGTTCTTTTTTTCACAGAAAATCTTTGGCCTCTAATTTGATTGCTTTCTTCTCCAGAACACTCTTCAATAGAAAATGTCTATTAATTAGTATCGAGTATTTGGCTATTATCCAGTAGCCAATCACTGCGAAATATGATGTGCTGAAATTAAAAGGAATCAAGTGTGAAAAAGTATATTATTCAATCACTATTTGCAATTATTGGCACCAGATTTTTAGTGCATTTTTTTTAGAATCTGCTCCAAATTTTTTTAAAAATTTATTCGTTTGCAGTTTCAAGAACATTTTATTTGTCTTATAAATATATTTTTTTATTTACATCCCTTCTGAGGGTATCAAGTTTAACGCTCATCTTTGTACCTTGAGTTTGTTAGATTTTAATATCTTAATTTCTTGTCTTGAAGATTATTTATTCAATTTTTTGTCCGGCAACTTCTATGGATTTTTAAAATAATTTTTTAATTTAAAATAAGAAATATAAGGATTATAATCTCTTTTGGATTTCATAAACTGCAAAGAAATATTTGGATAAGATGTCTTAGTTATTTTCTAGAAGAACACAACTATAAATTCATTAATGGCATGAAAGTTAAAATTAAAGTATTAAAAAATCGTTAATTTCAAATGTATTTAAAATTTTATTTTATATAATTTATAAAATAAATGAAAACTATTACTTTATCAGTAAAAACAATTGAAATAACTCCAGTATTTTAAATCACATTGAAATATTATGCTTATTTTCAGTAGTTTTTCAAAGTTTCAGTGTCACTAAATACATTAGAAAAATAAACAATTTAAAAAATCTAATTTCGTAATTCCGTATTTTTAGGATAAATTATATTTCTCTTCTTAGTTTAATTTACTGTAATTTAAATTTTTTTGACTAGAGGAAATTTATTCAATCAATGTCTGCAAGATAATATTTTCATCTGATTTGTATAATTAGCATGATGTAATCAGTATGTACATGTGCTAATCCTTATTGTTAAGAAAAAAACACAGAAAAAAGTATTTGTTTCGCTTACTGGCACTCCTCTTTACAATTCTCCGCACACTTTCCTAGATCATCAAATATAAAACTTCTGTTTTCACATTTTCTCAATTCCTGTATAAATGATTCTGAAAATATTATAAACAAAAGAATGTATAAAATTGTTCACAATATAAGCCTTGTATTATAACAGATTTAAAGATAATTTATATTAAATTATATACCATTACAAAATTAATAACTGACTGTGTAATTTTTTTTTATTTTTTGTTTTTTGGGAATACACTTAATACACAGAAATAAGAATTAAAGAAAATTTCCTTGGAACATCTTAAATAATATATTGCAAGCAAAAGAAAACAATTTTGAAATAATTATAATATATATTACTAATTACTTAAATGTATACATTTCATAAATGAGTTTTTTCTTGTAAGTGTTAATTACATAAAAATGTTTGCACATGTGAATGCATTTCAGAAGAAATTATAAAGTCATTTCTATCAGGTGTTTTTTACCAAGCAACTTTTATTAAAATATTAATAAGGTATATTATCTTACATATATAAAAATGAAAATAAAATCCTAAATTTTCTAAGAGAGAATCTTCAGTTTTCTATAATTCTTTTATTATGCTACTTTATATTCATAAATAGATACATTTTGTATATTCAAATTAAATTCAGTAAAAAGGGTTTTTTTTAAAAAAAACATGTTGAGAGCACTTTCTAAATTTATTTTCTTTACTCCTATGCAGGTTAAGCGAAACTGTTGAAATAATGTTAAGAAATGTTTCTCTTTTTGTAAGGATATTATCGTATTGATAGATCTTAACACAGAGTGCTAAGATATTTTAGAACTCGTATTTATTTAGGTATAAGAATTAATGAGACTTAAAGTTGGCCAAAAATTAATATATATAAAAGAGTGAGAAGAAAAGATTGTATATTTATATAATATTTTTACTCTAAGGCAGAAACATGAACATTTTTGGAGCATGGCAATAGAATAGTTAACATTTTTTTATTTTCAATTAAATACTTTTACAAATAATAAAACACATTGTTTAGTTAAATTGAATTTAAATTGAAAAATACCACATAAGTGTTGTGTGTTTTTGTATATTAAGGTACCCGTACATTTTAAAAACGTCAATTTCGACCAAAAATGTTAAATTAATTTTATTATTTCGTTAAATAAGGAATTTAAATAGATTTCCAAAACAGGTTTGTTTTTGCTTCTACGTTAATTAGATTCGAGAAATGAAGGATTTCGTAAAGATTAGGGAACCCAAAGTGGACATTCAAAGCACCAGAATTGGACGTTTAAAGGGCCAGAATGATGTTAAAATTAGTTTAACAGTGTTTAATTTTCAAATATAAATTTAGTAAGCGTTTAAAATATACACAAAATAAATACCTTTCCAGAAATCAATCATCAAATCAAATAAAAAATTAATCAGAAAATATGAGAATTTCTTATAAAGACAATACTTTAATCTTTAAATGCGATTTTCTTAGAACTGGTTTTTGCCTATAATTTGCGCGTTTCAAAAATGATAACTCAAAGTATTTTCATAATATCACAATGAAATTTCATGAGCTTGATCCATATATTGTTTTCTAGGGAATGTACAAAAAGAATTTTAATCACTTAAATATTTCCCAAATTATGGTCTGTTATTCGAATAATGGCATAGAAAATTTGGCTAAGATTTCGGTATAAATATTCAACTGGCCATAATTTTTTTTTTTTTATTTTTTAACAGAAACTTAAAATTTTAGTACATGACGTGGATAACAACATATAGATTATTTGGTAATAATGTTTTTGAAATATGTTTAAAAGTTTTCATGTAGCATTTTTTAAATTTTTTAAAAAATGATTAAAATTGTATACATATTTAGCATTTCTGAAGAATAATATTCCCCTATATCAAATATTAGTAACTCAATATTAATGTTTTCTAAAATTAACTAAGCAAGAAGGGTTACAATGCATTTATTCAGTGTATTTCAAAAACATTGCTCCAAATGTGTTCAAGTATCTCTTCAAAGATCTGACATTAAAGAGATCAACACCAATAAATTGTAACCACATATATTACATATATATAATATGTAATCTATTGCGAGTCATACGTCAAGTTGTGCTTGTTCAGATGAAGAAATGGACTTGGAGGGAACTAATATTACTGTCTACAGATATCAACATCTGCTTGCCAATTCGAATATTTTCTCCCAAACTGCAGTCAGAGCTGGCCGACACAAAAAGGAACCATTTGTATTGTCACTCGCAGCTCGTATGCAAGCTGCACGCTGATCTAACCATCCTAAATTTATCTGTATAATAATGTGTCATTCATTAAATTAGTAGTTAAATTTATGCTGTTTAATCAGTGATCTAAATATATAGTGACCGTTAAGAATTAATTGTATTCTTCAATAACTAAACACCAAAATTGATTCTTAGCTTTTTGAAACTGTCAGTAAATTTAGTACATGTACCGTATAATCTAGAATGCCAAATTCTGAGGTTTGCGATTTTTTGGTGGGTTTTCTTATGTTACTAGCAACCTCGTTTTTATTACGTCATAGATATGGAGACTTAAAAGAATTATGCATAAAATTCTGTTTTGGAAACCATAGTAATTACGTCATCAGGCACGTCACGACACGTCATCTTGGCAACATTTCTGCATCGCCAAAAAATTCACAATTTGGAATCATGGATTATACGGCACCTGTGCTGTAAATTTAAACAATATCACAGATAGTGCCATTTTTACTAGCAACCGAAGCTTAACTTAAACTTAAGAAATCTAAAAATTTACAAAAGATAAATGCACAGATTGCTTAATCACAGCGTTCTCAGATAAATCAGACACCTTGAGCCCAATATCTTCCTCTCACATGGATAACGACTTTCTCAACTCAGTCAAAGTCATCTTACCTACACATTCGCTTCGAACAATGGTTTTATAACAGATGTAAAGATAATAGAAATAATTACGATGTCATTTTTGAGTTTAAATATCAAATATTCATCAGGTAGCATGCAAACGAAGCCCGCATGTTCTATTAAATTTTTCACATGCAGACACACACACACACACACACACACACACATATATATATATATATATTCAAATTTATTTCAATTAATCATCAATTTGTGCCAACTTGATCATTAACTATAAAACATTTCATTAAGTGGGTAATGGTACAAGCTATTTAAACTTACCCATATCACATAATTCTAATTTACTTGGATATAAAAAATCAACTAAAACACAATCTGAACAATATTCCAGAGCATCAATTACACATTTTTCTCGACACATCTAAAAAGGAAAATAACCTAATATCATATATATATATATATATATATATATATATATATATATATATATATATATATATATATATATATATATATATATATATATATATATATATATATATATATATATATATATATATATATATATATATATATATATATATATATATATATATATATATATATATATATATATATATATATATATATATATATATATATATATATATATATATATATATATATATATATATTTATATATATAAATTGAAATTATTAGTTAAGCATTAAAAATTTTTTATGAAATACTAAAATATTCTAATATTATTAAAAACAGTGACGTGCCGGTAGCTTGTTGATATTTATGCAGTATAAAAGGTAAAAGGCGAATAACATATATATATATATATATATATATATATATATATATATATATATAAGTACATAGCAACATATATTTTAGAATATGTCTACTATTAAATGTAATACTATATGTAATACTATTAAATGTCTTTAAAATATTTAAATCTATATATTAAAAATTTTTCAAAATTTATCGCACTGATGTTTAAAAAGCTAAAGTGCAAAAAAGAAATTCTATACATTTTGTTTATTGACTAGTTATCATCGTTTTTTTAAGTATATACATTTGAAGAAGTATATATTCTGACCTAATTTAATTGTACAACTTTGACTGCTCTTACTCAATTGAATACTGTAGGTGTGGTTCAAATATAGTATTTCAATCATTATTAAGGGGTGTATGAAACACACACACAGTAAATTTAATCGCAAACAATTAATTCTCTGGAATAAAACCCGAATTAAATTGATTACGCATAAAAATAATAGTAAAAATGCAACAAATAACGTATCATAAATTAAAATCTTTAAATCTTTGTTATGTTTTTAGGGTAATAAAATTAAAAAAAACAAAATCCTTATAAATAAGAATAATATATATAAGAGTATTGTTGAGCTATATTATTTAGTTATTTTTATTTCTTATATAATTATTATAATTAAGAGTAAAATTCACTTAAAAATAAAAAATATTTATGCTATTAAATTATATTGAATTATTAATTCTATTAAAATATATTGATAAAATTTTAATAGTTATTATTAAGATAAAACATGCAATATATAATTATATTTTGATTATCTAAATATTTATAATTTTGGTCTTTTCCGATTTTCCAAATTAATATTTACCTATAATTTCTTCATTAAAATATAAATTCAGTTAATTGCGACAAACTTAATAAATTTCTTAAGAAATATTAAGAAAAACTTACATTTGAAAAATTATTAATTTAAACATAATTAACAATATACTGTAATATTTACTTCCTGTGATCGTGGCCCACTTCTATTGTTTTTTACCCATGTGTCTGTGTAATTCTCACAATTTGTTTTGTATGGATAAGGAAGCAATTTTTCTTCTTGCTGGAAGTAATCTCAATATTACAAAAAATATATAACAAATGATCTATCCATATATATATATATATATATATATATATATATATATATATATATATATATATATATATATATATATATATATATATATATATATATATATATATATATATATATATATATATATATATATATATAATATTGACTGAGATTAAAATAATGATAGATAAGTTTTGCATATTGCAGCTACAAAAAATGTAAATCAATCTTAATGAACTATTTAACTGAAGGCATCTGAATTAAATATATTTTAACTGAAAAAATAATACATTTGATCTCACATTTTAATTTGTATAATTATATTATTTATTACATAATTAATTTATAAATTTTAACTTTTTGAGTAAAGCATATTTTCACTTTTAATAAGTGGACATTTTGCTATTATTACACCTTTCTAATGACGAGCAATGGACAGTACTCTTCTCTGCTCCACAAACTATTCCTGATTTCCCCCGAGCGACTGCAGTTTTTACAATGCTAACTGGTCACGGCTGTCTCCATACCCATCTTTTCCGTTTTAACATTGCAGACTCCCCTGCGTGTTCTCTTTGTATGTCTGGAGATGTTATGACTGCTTCACATTTGGACGAGTGCTCTGCACTGTCTGTTGTTTCTTGTCGGCTCGCAAGATATTGGAGAGCCCGTTGTTTAATGGCCTAGCGGCCAAACGACAGGCATTTGTAAATAAAACATTTTGTTATTAATCTTATACTACATTTTTTTAAATTTATATTTCACTAGAAATTGTTTGAAGAAATTATAAATTAATATTTTTAATTTTTACAACGTTTTACTTTATTTGAAATTTCTTCTTACAGTATTCATTTTATAAGTGCAATTTAAAAATAGCTTTATCTGGTTCCTTTCATGAGATTCTTATTTATTCACATATACTGCATATTTCACAATTGCCAATAAAACAAGATTATGGTTTTAATAAAATCATTGTCTTTCACTAATATTTTACTTAAAAACAATAAAACACATTTAACAAGAAGGAAACCGTAAGGAGAATATGTGCATGCGAATAATTTGTATTTATTATGACTGTGCTTTCTTACCATTGATACTGTTAATTTGTACATTCTCCCTGGTTTCATGAAAATTCCCTTTTCAAAGGGATTAACAGCAGTAAATGGAGAATGAACTGAAAAGTAAATTCCATCCTGAGACTTTGGATCAAACGAATCACTAGCGTCAGGATCAAGTATAAATCTGAAGTGTGGAAAATTACCTGAAAAATTAAACTGCATTCATTCATCTGGAATAAATAATTAAACTTTATATATACATATGTAGGTATATATTAGCATTATTTATTCATTTTATTTATAAAATTTAACTAAAATAAATTTCCCATCTCTATATGTATAAATACAACATTGAATTATTTTTCAAAATTTAAGCTCCTTATTTTCAAAATTTACTTTTTAAATAAATTATAAGCAATAAATGGAGAATAAACAGAAAAATAATTTCTATCTGTGGCGATCGCACATACAACATTAAATCCAATATATTCCATCAGATGGCAGCAAAATACCAGGGATCTCACAAGAGATGTCAAATCCAACATAGACACCAGATGGCAGTACCGCACCAGTGATTCAGGGAAAAAAGAACGAACTGTCAGTCGGACGAAAAACTTCGACCGAAGCTGTCATCACTATCGCGCCCTATATGTATCACATTTGTATACAGTGTTAATTAGATATCGTTTATGTTTATAACCTTCTGATGGATCTTTTTCGTTTATTGGCTTTAGTTTAAGATGTTATCAGGCCGATAGATCGTGCATACTACAATTAGCCAAATTGGTGACTCTTAGAAGATAGAACACGTGCATTTATTCTCGAACCGGCAAGCATTCGCTTCCACGGACAGTTAGTTATCCGTTTCGATCGTGTAGCTGCCTTCTAATCTGGTAATATATCATCTTTCAATGGCTCGCCATATCATCGTACGTGAAATATTCATCATTATTTCGACTGAAAATCAAAGAATTGGTGAATTACGACAGATCGCCTTCACCGATGAAAATACTCGTGCTGGTGCCAAACTGCTTTCGTTTTAGCGGACAATACTGTTTTACTGAACGTGTTTGTGCTCTACTAAAGGTGCTTTGTGCTTTATCGTTGCCGACATCGTTATTTATATATATTTTTGTGTTTCTTACCGTTTGAATTTCATGCGTACTTCAATCATCTCAAGTAAGCTCGTTCCATTCTTTTCATTATTGCCATCGGATCGTTAAACGCTAATTTATTTCATTCCATATTTTGCTATCCATTTTTATTTATTTGTGTTATTTTTCATGCCTTGCTATTTTTTTCTATTCCTTTGTTTCATTGTGTTATATTACAAGTTACATATTCGCATTTTCTATTGATTGCTTAAAATTGTTGCATTTCTTCACATTGGGTATATATTTCTATTGCATTGATTATCCCATAATCTCCATATACTTGCCCATGATTTTTTTTAATTCATAATTTTTCATAATTGCATTGCATCATATGTACTTATTGGTAGCAGTCTTAATTTCCTTTCCTACATTTTGATTACCTTTTGATCATTGTTGTTAAGGTAGTCCCTGGGAAATTCATTTTTTCTTGTGTTCTGATTTGTTTCTTGTATAATTTCTTGTGGCTCATTCCTATATTTCGTATCACCATGAGTGACGACGAGGTCGAAAAACAGGCTAGTGTGTCTCGTGTTTCTGTCAAACCCCCACCATTTTGGAAAACAAATCCAACCTTATGGTTTGCGCAGCTCGAGGCACAATTCTCAATTTCTGGCATTACTGAAGTTTCAACCAAATTTAACCATGTAATTTCTGCGGTTGAATCTGACGTGCTCAATACTGTTTCTGACATTGTTTTGCAGCCTCCGACCAAGGATAAATAAAAAAAAACCTTAAAGCTCGTCTAATAGACTTGCATTCAGAAAGTGAACAATCCAGACTTCGCAGACTTTTGCAAGGCCTCGAACTTGGCGACCAACGCCCCTCACAATTGCTTACCCGTATGCGTTCCCTTGCTGGCGCTAAGGAGAAGCTATTTTACGATCCTTGTGGCTTTCCAGATTTCCTACAAGCACGCAAAGCATTCTCGCTGCACTTAGTGACGATCTCCCTCAACTTGCCGCAGTAGCGGACAAAATTTCACTAATGCTTCAACCATAAATTCCACAAGCTTGAAACCATCTCCTCCGACGAGCACCCTTGAAGCACAAATATCGCAATTGACTAAACAAGTGAGCGAACTCTCAACCATTGTTCATCAAAACGCAAGTTCTAGGCAAAATCAGCTCCACTATGGAAATAACAGGCGATGTAGTCCATCCAGGGGACGGAACCGCCAATACAAAGAGCCCTCCAATAATTTATGTTTTTACCATACAAATTTTGGATCAAAAGCTAAAAAGTGTACACCACCTTGCTCCTTCCGTCAACCGGAAAACTAGCATCGTGGTCACAGGTGGCCACGATGGCTGACCGCGGCACTTCCCGAATTTATGTGGTCGACAATGCCCTAAACATGAAATTTCTTATTGACACTGGGGCTGACGTGTCCGTCATTCCTCGCCCTGAGAATTTTAATACCCAAAGAGAAAAACTGACTTTATATGCAGCTAACAACACTCCTATTCCAACTTGCGGAACAAAGTTATTAACTCTCAACTTAAGCCTACGAAGATCATTTTCCTGGCCTTTTATAGTCGCTGACGTCTCAAATCCTATCATTGGTGTTGACTTTTTGAGACACTTCAACTTACTTGTCGACGTCCGGCGCAGGCAACTTCTGGACCCCACAACCAACATCTCGGTCACAGGAAAAATTTCTACGGAGCCGCTTGAGAAAGTTATGTTAATAGCTGAATCTTCAAAATACCACACACTTTTGTCTGCTTATCCCGCTCTTCTAAACTCCTCGGGTCTCAATGGTGATAGGCCCAGTTACGAGGTATATCACCATATTGAGACCACCGGCCCTCCAGTTTTTTCCAAGCCCAGACGTCTCAGCATCCCTCTCCTAAATTCGGCAAAGGAAGAATTCCAATTCATGCTACAACAAGGCATCATCCGTCCATCTAAAAGTCCTTGGGCAAGTCCTTTGCACATGGTTCCAAAGAAAAGCGGTGACTGGAGACCTTGCGGTGACTACAGACGCCTGAATGCTGTCACAGTTCCGGACCGCTATCCTGTCCCACACATCCAAGACTGCACACATCTGTTAGCTGGGTGAAAAATTTTTACCACTCTCGATCTCACACGTGCCTACAACCAGATCCCTGTTTTTCCTGACGACATACCAAAGACGGCGGTGATTACACCTTTTGGACTCTTCGAGTTTGTTTTTGATGCCATTTGGCCTCCGAAACGCTGGGCAGACCTTTCAGAGATGCATTAAGAATGCTCTTCAAGGTTTAGACTACTGCATTGCCTACCTTGATGACATCCTGATCGGTACTTCAAACGAAGAAGAACACATTTCTCACTTGAAAGAAGTCTTTAATCGCTTGCAACTCTTCGGTTTCATACTCAACCCATCTAAATGCGTCTTCGGCCAATCAGAAATCAAATTCTTAGGTTGTCTGATCACCCAAGATTGGGTTCGCCCACTTCCTGAAAAAGTTGAAGCCATATCATCTTTCCCAAGACCCCAAACTGTGGCTGAGCTTCGACATTTCCTGGCCATTATTAATTTTTATCGAAGATTCTTACCAGCAGCCGCCCGCCGACAAGCTCCTCTCACTCATTTCCTAAAAGATAGCAAGAAGAAGGACAATCGCCCAGTTGTGTGGTCCGAGGAAGCTAGCGCAGCTTTCGAACGCTGCAAATAGGACCTGATTCAAGCCACTACCTTGTCTTACCACACAGATAATGACAAACTCATTCTTGCAACCGATGCTTCAGATATGACCATTGGCGCCACTCAGCAAGCTGAAACTCCACACGGCATCAGACCCCTCGCCTTCTTCTCAAGGAAGCTCACTTCTACGGAAACTCGATACAGAACATACGATAGAGAACTTCTAGCCGTCTATGCAGCTGTGAAACATTTTCGACATTCCTTGGAGGGACGACAGTTCCAGATCCAGACAGATCACAAACCTCTCACCTTTGCCTTTACTACAAATTCCTCATCCTCTCCAAAACAACTCAGCAACTGGACTTCATCACACAGTTCTCCACCGATATTAAATATGTCAAGGGATCGGAAAACGTCGTGGCAGATACCTTATCACGCATACACGATATTACCATTCCTTCTGCCATTGACTTCTCGTCCATCACAGCAGCACAGGAGAATGACCAAGAATTACAGGCACTTTTGTCGAATCCTAGTGCCAGCAGTCTAAACTTTCAACCCTTGAAGTTAGACCCACAAACTTCAATCTTTTGTGACACATCTCAAGGAACTGTTCGCCCTTATCTACCTGCATCCTTCCGGCAACCTGTTTTTCAGCAACTCCACAACTTGTCACACCCTGGCATGCGGGCGACGAAAAAACTTATTCAACAGCGTTATGTATGGCCATCTATGCTCAGTGATATAACTGCCTGGACTAAGGCATGCCTCTCTTGCCAAAAGTCCAAAGTTCAGCGTCACACAAAGAGCCCGATCCAAAAAATTCCTGTGCCAGACAAGCGTTTTGCTCATGTCCACATCGACATTGTTGGACCGCTACTACCATCAGAAGGCTCAAGATATATTCTGACATCCATAGACCGCTTCACCCGGTAGTCAGAGGCAATTCCCATAGCAGATATCACTGCTGACACGACTGCCAGAGCCTTCTATAATCATTGGATAGCATGTTTTGGTGTTCCCGAACTTGTTACAACTGACCAGGGGCGACAATTTCATTCAAATCTCTTCAAAACACTCACAAGTTACTTGGAATTCAGTGCATCAGGACGACTCCATACCATACGTCATCCAACGGAATCGTGGAGAGATGGCACCGCAGTCTTAAGCAATCGCTCATGGCTCATATGTCACAGTCACAACGTTGGACCGAAGCCCTGCCGACTGTCATGTTCGGTCTACGTTCTGTTTTTAAACCAGACCTGCAATCGATTTGTGCAGAGATAGTCTATGGAACCACCATTCGCCTTCCATGTGATTTTTTCAACCCAGCATCGGTTAGGCCATCACTGGATACTCCTGACCATTCATTCTTACATGATCTTAAAGAGCAGATGTCAAAGCTGTCACCAACCCCTGCATCGAGACATCTCTCTTCCACGCCTTCCTTTTTTGTACCGTCAGAACTCTCCTCATGCACTCATGTTTTTGTGAGGCATGATGCTGTAAAGCGTCCTCTTCAACGCCTTTACGATGGACCCTTTAAAGTCATCACTCGTCACGAGAAAACTTTTCTGATGGACGTCAACGGTTCCCAAACCACCATCAGCATTGACAGGCTGAAACCAGCATTTCTTCTCCCACCTTCGTCCAACGAGAGTTCTAACGGGCAACAAGATGTTCCACACACTCCAAGTCCTGTTCAGAACACTATGGCTGAGACGTGTCCGGTTCCCACTAGCAACCAACCTCCAACTGTCATCACTCGTTCAGGTCGTCGTGTACGATTTAATCTTCGATACTCCTCTTAAACGTGCATCGAACTAGGATGGGGAGCACTGTGGCGATCGCACATACAACATTAAATCCAGTACATTCCACCAGATTGCAGCAAAATACCAGGGATCTCACAAGAGATGTCAAATCCAACATAGACACCAGATGGCAGTACCGCACCAGTGATTCAGGGAAAAAAGAACGAACTGTCAGTCGGACGAAAAACTTCGACCGAAGCTGTCGTCACTATCGCGCCCTATATGTATCACATTTGTATATAGTGTTAATTAAATATCGTTTATGTTTATAACCTTCTGATGGATCTTTTTCGTTTATTGGCTTTAGTTTAAGATGTTATCAGGCCGATAGATCGTGCATACTACAATTA
>JAJQOW010001370.1:0-52422 GCA_037975125.1 Latrodectus hesperus | reverse complement strand
AAAAGGGCAGTCTTATACCAATTTTATGAAGGGTTACAGAAGTTGATTGTAAGTGCTGATAGAAGATGCTTAAAACTTTCGTACAATTTTATTTTCTAGATATACGTGTTTCTACGACTTTCAGAAGACGAATGGAAGATTCTGAGCGCTGGCGTGCTGTGGGGTGCTTTGAAGCAGGACAGTCGATCTCAGTTGTTGGTCTTTTCTTCGGCGTTCATTATTCTGTAACTTCACGTTTATCTAAGCAATTTTAAACACACAGACATTTGTCCGAAGGCCCGTAGCCGGTTGCCCAAGGGTTCCAAACCCCGCAGAAGATCGATATATTGCGATTTTAGCCAAGCGGAATCGCAGAGCGATCTTCACACGTGTGACATTTATGGTTACAGCGTCCATTGGTAAGGTGATATCTGCAGCTACTGTACGCTGAAGATTACGTATGAGTGGACTGTACGCTCAGGAACCTCGAGTTTGTGTTTATGTGTCCATCCAATCAAGAGGGGAACGATAAAATGGTGCCGAGAACATGTCAATTGGACTGTGTCTGACTTGGGCAATGTCATGTTTACTGATGAGTCAATATTTGATCTGGAGCCAGATGACAAGTGTATAAAGATATGGCATGAACAAGGAAACGCAATCAGCCCCAAAACATCACGCATTCCGAGGCGTAAGCATTATGGTGTGGGCAGGGATTTCATTAGGTTTACACTGACCAGCACATCTTTAAACGGGGCTCTGTGACGGCTGTCCGGTATCGAGATAAAATCCTAGAGCCTATTGTGAGATTGTGCGCTGCAGCAAATGGCCCTAATTTTGTTTTAATCGACGATAACGCACGTCCCCATAGAGCTGACATCATCGATGACTACCTGGAGAGTGAAGGGAATGCGCGTATGGCGTGGCCAGCATATTCACCATATCTTAATCCCATTGAAAATCTTTGGGATGCTCTCGGCCTTGCTGTATCTTCACGTTTCCCACATCCAGCCACTCTTATTGAGCTGGAAACTGCTCTACAAGAAGAATGGCTATTGCTTAATTCTGTGGTGGTTGACCACCTTTTTGAAAGTATGGTCACAAGGTGTAAACTTTGTATACAGATGAGGAGGGATCACATACCCTATTAATGTACTTTTTTTCCATTTATGCTGTTTCGTTTCACTTTATACATAATTCTGTTTAAATCTTCAGTATGTCATTATCTGATAACTTACAAAAATTTCATATTGTTTTCATTGCTGTATATAATTATTGATTTCATTTTATGCATAAATATATATATGCTACTTTCCTGCCGAATTTTGTGTGAATCAAAGCAGTATTTGTTGATATTTTTTACATTTTTTATCTTCTTCCTTAACTTTTGGAAGTGAGTGCATTAGACAATCGTATTTTTCTCTCTTTTTAGGTTCCAAATAAAGAATAACCTTGATTGAAAGAAATCAACAGAAGATAATCTGAGATGATTTTAAACCATTAAAAACATTTTATTTGAAAAGTTCCTCAAAATTATTTTGATAACAACTTTTTCAATTAATTAAAATAATTTTTACTTTCACACATTTAATTATTAAAATTAAATAATAGTGCTTTAAATATAAAAAATGTTGTTGCAAATAGTACTTCCTGAATATATATAAATGTATAAATTTGATGATTATTCAATAACTCATGCACTACAAAAATTGGTATTAAATGCTATGCATAAAAGGAAAAAATTAAATAAGAAGAGTAGTTGAAAAATTTAATAGCTTTTTTTATAAAATTAGTAAGAAAACCAAAATTTATTATGCTCTTCTAAAAATTAAATATAACTTTATTTTTATATTTAATAATATGATGAAACTGCAGATAAAATTTAGGTATACAAAACTTTAGAGGAAATAATACGATATATTATTCAATCCAATAGAATCGTCTATTTTCAAAACTCGAAAGCAAGAGTTTGTAATTAATCTCACTTTTGGTATTTTCTTTGTTCTAATATAAGAACTAATAAATTTATCAACCTCACTCTTGGATATCTTTCAATAAATCAGCCTATTTTATATTAGGTTATAAGGTTTTTAAGTAATTTATATTGATGATAAATTATATTCACGTATTATCAAATCTAAAGAAAATGTAGAAAATATGCATATATATCCTAACTTTATCAATTATGCAATTATTAATAATTTGCTCAAATATAATCTTTTTAAAATTAAAATCATTGTTCTGTAGCAATAATTAAAATTGCAGTAAGATTGTTGACTTGATCATTTAAACAAATTTTGATTCTGAAGAAAAGTATATTTAATGAATTTAGAAGAAGTGTCTGATAAGTTTGCAAAAATATGACTAAATTTACCATCATTATTATACATAACAAAAAAAAATTTGAAATCTATTTGTAACTGAAATATATTACAAATAAATTTAAAGTAACTAAAAAGTTTTCAATACAAAACTTCATTACTAAATTTGTCCGAAATATATATGTTAATCTAAATATTTCAAACGGAATTTGTTAATGAAATTAAATGAAAGTAAATAAATTCAACAATTCTTTCCAACTGTCTCACAGTTTTAATTAAACTAAAGAAGATAAATATAATTTTTTGTCTCTTTTTATACTTTTATAAACCACGCAAAAAATCTTCAAAGTGACTCATTTTATTGGTGAAAGCACAAACAAAATTTGCTTTAGTTAATAAATACGTTAAAAGGTGTTAACATTTTATAACCCTCATAAAATAAAAATATATTATTTGAAAAAATTTAAATTTTTCTATAATTTTTTGTATTGTAATATGTGATTGATCAGAAAAACAAATTTGTAATATTAAATGCTTAAGGCTTGCAAGATATAAAATTGATAAACTTGCAACATTAATAGTATTTTTCCTTTATTTAGGTTAAGCTTATATTTGAAAACATTTATGGTATATTTTATTATTTTAATCGTAACAAAAATTTTTTAGTATACTTTTTACTTCACTATTTTACACCTTGAATAAAAACCAGCTATATTTTATAAATTTTACGAAAATTAAATTTTAGTACTATGTACCCCAGCCTTTTTATGGCATAAGCAATATGGAAGTGTTAGTTCAAATTCGATTTCATACCTTTACCGTAAGTAAAAGCTATAGATTATAGCATCCTAAGGTATATATCAAACCATCATTAATTTTTCTTTATGGCTAAATTGATTGAGTTAAAAAGATATAAATGCAAAAAATTAAAATATTGTTTATTTCCGACTGCTGTTGGTAAACAAAATGCGATTTAAAATAAAAGAAATTGTGAGAAGAGAATTACTAGTTTAATATGTAGCCTCTTGAGAAATAAAAGATAATATTTCAACATCTATATATATATAATTTCAGTGAATAGAAGAATTCAAACATTTATTTATATTTTAGTTCTTAATATTCAATCCTTTTAATCTAATAAGTATCTTAAGTGTAATTTTTGAGTGAGTTAATATCCCATAATAATAAAGATCTTTGTTCAAAATATTATTGTATTTATTGTTTCCTTTTTTTTGGTCTCAAATTATGAGTTCTTAAAGTTACTATTCTATATGTAACATAGTATATAAGAGTAAAAAATAGTTTCTTTTTCTTAAAGGTACATTGTGTAGAAATTTAAGCCTTAAATGATCTTCTAAATGTCCAAAATAACATAAAACTAAAAGTTTTTTTGCATCAATGGAAATGTTAAAATAATTTTGATTGGAATAATAAGAAATTAACAATTTTTACAAAGAATTTCTACATTTTGTTATATGTGTATAGTTTAGATATTAAATGTTAATTTCTGAATGCTATATATTTCACATTTGTGATGTGCTCTTTTTATATTTTATTATATTTTTTTATCACACAGTCATAATTTATATTTCAGTTTTAAATTTAAATCCATAAATTATTGATATTTTTGCTTACCGTGTATCAAACAAAAGTAAATCGAATAAATTTACCTGCATGAAAGATATTTCAAATTAAAAAACTCAATTTACTCAAAAATAAAATTTTTAATAATAAAATCGTTAAAATTTGATGTTGGAAATTTAATGTAAAAATTTTATCTTGATTTCCATTCATTTGTTTTTGTTGTCGTATGTCAGCTAGGCTGGCAATATGGGGTGCGCTGCTCCACTTTTCCAACTGAACCATATTTGGTGTGGAGTCCAACTTCTTCAGTACACACATGCCATAGGAACCCGTTTATAGGGTAGGCAACCATTCATTCCACATTCATACAAGGAAAGGACAAAGACAGGATAGATAGAGAGAGAAAGTATATCCATGCCCGAACCGGGATTGGAACCCAGGACCTCTTTATCCGTAGTCAGGCACGCTGACCACTGGACAAGTTGGTCGGCTTCCATTCATTTGCAAATTATATTTGAAAAATTTCGTAATATCTTATAAATGTAAAATATAGGAATACATTCCTAATAAAAGTTCTAAGAAGTGAAATGAATTTCGATGTGAAAAAAATGATATCTTGTTAAAAACTGAAGTTGATCAAAAATAACAAATTTGGTCAAGTTTCATTAGATAAATGATTTAATGTAAGAAGACAAACAAATGCCATTTTCACCTTGAAAACTGAAATCATCTGCTCCGGTTAAAAGGTCTTCCCCCATTGACAGTGAATTTTTTTCATTGCTTTACTTGAATGTCAATATCATAGAATTTATGAACGGACACCTGCATATGACAGTGACGGTCGACAACCTGAACTATATTTTCTACGTCAAAGATTTTCGCAAATTTCGAAAGCTTTGAGAAAGATAGTGGCTTAAGATTTATTCTTGTTCATAAGCTTAAACGCCTTTTCCCAAACCAACCAGTTTTTATCTTTAAAATATATTTTTTTAGATGCAGGAAAGATATTTTCATTTGAAAACATTACAAATGATCTAATTAAATAATTTTTAGTGATCTTGGTATTTTCATATTATTCTAGTTTGTCATGTCTAATTCCAAAAAGAATTAATGAGAATTTTATTTTTATAAAAAATATTGAAATAAAAAGTTTAGCGAATAATTTCCTTAATTAAAAATACAGTTATTTATTATATCAATAAATATGCTATTAACAATATTTTATTTTATTTTAATGATGAAAAATTTATCAGCAAAATGTGTGAAACAGTATAGATTGGTAATTCATTTATATTTATTGTGTAGCAGAAGTTTGACTGGATATTTTAGTTTTAGTGAATTAAATGTAATAACAAAATTGCATTATAAAAACTATAAAAAATTTTTAATGAAAAATATACTATAAAAATAATATCTTAAATAGATAACTTATTATTGATATACCAAAGCTCTATTTCGTATTGAATATGCCTTATGTAAAATGCTATGTGATTGTTTGTTTTAAGTTCAGGAAAGATCTCAACAATTTTTTTACTTTTAGAAATTTTATACCAGCAATTGACTTTAGTGTATGAGTAAAATATAAGAATATTCGTAAATTTGGTATTGTATTAAATAGGTTGCATTTAAGGTTTATTCAATTAATTTAATTTAGTTGAAATTGAACACTGCATACCTTCCCAGGTAAAAAATAAATGGAAAACGTCAAAGAGATAGGAGGATTTCCAATGAAATACAAGAAAAAGAGAACTTGTAAATATTCAAGAATATAATATTATTATATAAAATATATAAAAATAGCAATTAGTGAATAAATGATTAAAATTAACTACGTAATAAAAACTAACATCTAGAATAAAAGGTCACTTTAGTTTATTCTCGTCTCGCATAATTATTCAAATACAAACCAAATTAAAATATCAATTATATTTGAAAATATGTAAGCAATTTATATAAGAGGTTACATTTTATGGTAGCATTTGACACCATGTAATGGATCTCCAAATGGTTTTAAAAGGTCATTGTAAGTCATTTCAATATTCACAGCGTAAATTGACTTCAGAGGGATTTCCCACTATATATTGAGCTGTATTCTCATGTTGCAATTGTAGAATCTCATAAAACTCCCAAGAACACACCCTGACACCTGACAGACGTGCATGAAGAAACACATCATCCATAAACCGTTATAACAGTGGCCGGGATCAAACCCGGGACTTATACACCAAAGAGGTGTTGTCTCAAGCTTATTTTCTACTATTTACATAATCAATTAATGTGCTTACATATATATATATATATATATATATATATATATATATATATATATATATATATATATATAATCACTAAGTCACGGTGAGTCTTTGTTGCAACATTAAGTTGAGCTAAAAGCAATTCTTCTTTTTTAGACTTTGTCAGATTTAAATTTTAAATTACCATTTCCAACTGGAGGCTACAGAAATCGTCAGTTTACATTTAATTACTCACAAATATACAGAAGATCATATAAAAATTCTCAAAACTTAAAAGCATACTCTTTCTAGAAAACAACTTTTAAATTAGTTGTGGTTTGGAGTACTAAGTACACAAAAAATACACAAAAGTATACAATGTCGAATAATGTTCAACATAAAAAAATTAATAAAGGACAAGCCAGTTGTGATCTAACCTCTACAGTTTATCTATTCATTAAATAATTCATGATTGTGAATGGTTTAATGGCAGAATTACTAGTTGACATTCACCGAATATCTACATAAAATGAAGTTTATTCATATTACATTAAACTAATGAGGATTTTTAAAAGTACAAAGCTATGATAAATTTTTCACTTTGGTAACTTATTTCAAACTATATTAGAAAAAAACTTATTGATAATGTATAGGTAAAGTGTACTGTGTCAATAACTTAGCATACATATTAACCCAATTTAAATTAATGCTTATTAAACATTTAACAAAAGTATTTTGTACTACCACTGAAACAATTGATTCTTCTTATTAGAATTACTCATAAATCAAATGTTAAGAGTTGTTTATGATATACAAAAAGTTATTTTTAGAACAAATTAATATAAAATAAACTAAACCAACAGATACAAAAATATGATACACAATATTAATGCTATCACATCGTACTTGCTTAAAAACATTAATAGTAAATGTTTTAAAATTTCATTTTCAAATAAAATGCTTTATAATAATATTAGATATACGAACACAGTGTCATCATGACATATCAATCAATTAACAATTTATCAACATATTTCCTAACCCAGGGCCTCGGTCATGAAAACAGTTATGGACACTGTAGGCCTTGACTCACATGGGCTGTCGTGCCACGGAGTTTAGTTTAGTATTGATCACATCAGATTATCTTGAATTCTGTGATTTATATCCTAATGGAGAAGCAGTCTGCAATTGTGTGGAAGGCAGTATCAGACAAAGAGGATTTACAAAAACATTTTACTTAACAAATAGTTGAAGCTGCTTATTATTAATATAATGTGAATCTTATTGTGGTTAAAAGTATTCTGCTCTATTTTGAACTGAATCTGCCTTTTGCAGAAAATGTTACTAGGTTATTAAAAGTGTAGAATGCGGAAAAAATAGAGAATTCTCTCACTTTTACAGCTCTTAGGCCAATACTTGACTTTAGTGTAAGGATAAAAGGATAGAACATTCGTTAATTCGGTATTATATTAATAGGTTGATTTTAACAAAAAACCAATTCGATCAAATGAATTTAGTTTAATTTAATATTGCATATATATATTTGTTTCTTCATTTTCCAATAGGAAACTGTGTTACTTATAAGTGTTTTCTTGAAAATCCAAAATTTTTTTACAATTATCTTTATGTTTTTTTAACAACATTTTTAAAAATTTTTTTGTCATCATCAGCTACATTGCTGTCACATATCTCCAATTAACTGTCTACTTTGGAGTTGTGTTAACCATGACTTTGAAACCCTAAGCAAAATTTGTTATGTGGCTAGACCTCTTAATGGATGTCATAGAAGTTCTATTTTCAATATATTTTGTGTGTGATTCTTTTTCTCAAGCTTATTTTCTACTAATTACATAATCAATTAATGTGCTTATTTATATATTTTAATCAATTTGCATCAAATCAAGATTTTTACACCACCATATTGATGTAAATAAATAATCCCTATAGGTAATAGCTATTTGTATTGATACATTATCTTTTATAAAATTTATGAACAACACTTTAATTATTCCCGAGTGAAATAAAGTCTATGTGAATCCAAATATCAAAAAATCTTGCTCCTTAAGATTTTTTTTTACTTTGATTCACATAGACTTTATTTAATACGGGAATAATTAAAATGTTGTTGCTCTTTCCTCCTTAAGATTTTTCATTTTCATTAAGATCTCCTTAAGATTTTTTGATATTTGGAGTAACATAAAAAAATTAGAATAAATTTGAAAATTTTTTTAAATAAATATAAAAAAATATAACAAATTAAAGCGTATTTTATTAAATCATAAAATTAATTTCTCCTTAAATTATTTTTCTAAATTAAAATAATATTTAGTATAAATTAGAAAAATAATTATGCTCTACATGAACACTAAAATCAAAACTTATTTCTAAACTCTTGAATTTTAAAACAATCTCAGTGTAATCTTAACATTTTTTATTAATTTTTTAATTGCCCCACGGTTTAAATATAACCTCCATGAATTAAAAAATCATAACTCACAAGTTAGCTTAAAATTATTTTAAAAGATAGCTTGAATATAACAATTATTTATTGTTATTATGGAGTATTATATATATATACATATATAAATATATATAATACAGTTTGTGGAATTCATACTTGAAATATTGTTAAAACAAATGTAAAAATGAAATTTTCCTCTTAATGCATTTGAATAAATTTTTATATTTTATTTATAATTTATATCAAATTTTATACTTTGATAAAAATTACAAATATAATCATCATAATAAAATTTATAATTATTCATTAACATCGTGTTGTTTTATAAATGGGACAAAGATAATTGTCTGTGGAAAAGTAATTAAAATACGCAGAAACACTTCTTAGAGGCGTTATATCGCTTTACATACCTTCTCATTCTCCTAATTTTCATATTATTTTATAAATGTTTTCATGGTCAAGAAAAACTAAATTTATGTCTTTCTTATTCATTCTTTCCTGAAAATGAACATATTTTTCATTAGCTTAAGTAAAATGCGAAGGTACGATTAAATTGGTCCGTGGTAGGCTAGTGGTTAGGGCATCGGGCTTCAGTGTGGAAAAGCTGGGTTCGAGTCCCAATGTTTCCAAACGCCCACCGTGTACACGCGTTATATGTGCTCGTTAAATCTGTGGAATCGAAAGTCCTGTGATCGGTTTTTAAGTAGTTACCACGGGTGTAATGGTCTGGAGAAAACTTCCTTCTTCTCTTCATAAAAGTCAAAATTGAGGGCATGAATCCTCTGGTGTTGCCATCTATCGGAGGAGCTTAGAGCAAACTCGTAGTTTCACCTTCTAGTGCTGTTGTTAAATGAAAGATGCATTCTACTGACTTAAATTCGCATAGCCAACGGCACAACGAGCTTAGCTTGTCATAACATAATTTAACAAAGAACCAATTATATCAATTAAATTTAGTTTGAATTTAATATATTGTATGTATTCATTCATTTCATCACTTTACCAACAAGAAACTGGGTTACTTATAAGTGCTTTTTGAAAGTCCAAAAAAAATTTTCTTACAATTGTTTTTACATTTTTTAAATGTTTTTCATTATTAGCTATATTGCTGCCAAATATCTCTAGTTGATTAATCCCATAATTCCTGTGTATCATGATATATTATCTATATTGATATAGTTTTTGAGAAAGATAAGAAATAATGTAAGATTCTATGTATAGGTAACATCATCGAAATTTGAAAATTTCCTTGAACTACTAAGTTAAAATTTAAAGTAAGCAAAAGAAAAGTGCATTATAAGTTTTTGAATTCAGATCAATATCATTGCTCGAATAAAAATTTTCCATTTTGTTTTATACCTGATTTGCACCACTTTTCTTCACAGCAAATAATTCTAAAGCGAAAGAACTTACAAAGAAACCGCAAAGGAACAGATGCATATGGTGGTAATAATGAGAGGGGTGGGCCAGAACAAATCTGAAAAGTCTAAAAAGACAAATCGTCTAAGCCCGCATAGAGTTTTGTACAAGGCCGCACCTTCTTCAGGAACTAATGTATATTAAAGGGAAGCTTTCTGCCATTAGTTTCAGTGACTTTTTCTCACCTGGTCGCTTTAATTTTACTTGAACCATCATCAGTTGAGAATGGTTTAAGCTAACATCTTCGTTTATGAAAAGGGAGTTGTAGCCTTAAGATCTCACGAGCAGGTACTTTGAATGTTGCATTAAGCATTTCTCTCTCTCTCTCTTTTCTTTAGTTTTCATGTTGTATAAAACAATGGTTCTTCTTGTATTATAAACAGATATTAGCAATTTGTAAGTTTAATTTGACACAATAATTAAATATTATTATGAGTTATAAGAATTTTCTAATCGAGCATGAAACAGATTAAGCTAAAAAAAGACAATAGTTAGTGCCCTTTAAGGATATGCGCATTAAAATTATGTTGACATTTTGTAATTATTTCGAAAATTATTTTATGTATTATAAACTTGGCTTTTCTTCATCTTTATTTAAAAGTTTATTTACATTTCAGTGTATCATTAGAGCATCAAAATATGGAGAGTAACTTGTGCATTTCAATATTTTTTGTTATTCAATTCATCTTCGTTTCCTCATTTGTAAGTATATTTAATATTTGTATTAATATATATCCATTTTTGTCCTTTATATACGGACAGAATGTAAAGAAATTTTATATATTTTTATTCCTTTTTGAAATATTTATTTAATTCATATATATGTTTTAGACAACATCAATTTTTGTGATTAAAATGGTATAGGGGATTCTTTATAAATTAAATATAAAAATATTATACCTCTCAGAAAAGTTTTCACATTGATTAATAATTTCCACTTTGTTAAATGGGATTATTTAGAAATATGCTTAGCAAATCTTTCTCATTAATTTACAAGCTAAACTCAACTTATTGTATTATTAATAATATTGTGCATTAGTTTAAATTATAACTTAATTTATAGATTTCTAGGGAATAATTTATATTTTGAAGAACGAAATGAATATTATTACATTGGGGCAGATAATTGTATAAGTTGAAGCATTTGGCAAATCATTTGAACATAGGCTTCATAATGGCTCCAGAAAAAATATTCATAAATGATGGAAAATATTCACATATCATAAGGGAGGAAATACAAGAAAGTTGCAATAATTAACCAAAACAAATATGAATTGCAAAAACAGAAAAAATATCTATCATCAATTACCTAGCACTGATTAGTATCGAATATACAACCTTCCATTTCAAACAGCGTGATTCTATCACTAGATCAGGGTGACCTCCTTTAATAACATAGATTAGTTGCATCGTTTTACAGCTAATTTTTATCAGTCTTCTAATTTCAATAAAAAGAGTTATAAACTTTGATGCACTCCTACCATTATATTTTAGCTTCTAATCTATTTAGTGTACATCCCCATATTTAGCTTCTATTAAGGATTTGCAGAGATCGATTCTAAATAAAACTCACAATATCTTTATGATGTCGACCGATGGCTGAGTGGTTAGCGTTCCAGACTCCTAATCTGTGGGTCCCGGGTTCGAATCCCGGTTTGGGCATGGATATTTCTTTCCTTCTCTGTTCTCTCTGTGTTTCTCTGTCCTTACTTCTGTGATGTTGTATGAATGTGGCCCACCCTATAAACGGGTTTGTGGTGGTATGGCGCGGGCAACGCTACTCGCCTACGTGACATGGTTCACAGGTACCCGCTGGGTAACGACAAATGAGTAGCAGTTTCTGGCCTTGTTGTGGCATAGGGTTCGTCATCCAAGTGCCCACCATAGGAAAAAATATCTTAATGATGGAACCAGACTTTTCAAAGCAGACGAACAAATAACATAACATTTTTATTTTTTGTATGCAAAGCTATTGAATTTCTGAGTTTTTTTCTGTATAATTTATGAATGCTAACCACTGTCTATATATATATATATATATATATATATATATATATATATATATATATATATATATATATATATAACACCTTAAATAAGGAAAAGCCTCACAGCAACTTTCAGTTCGTAAGCTAAGTATTTCATGGTATCAGTATTTGATAATATTTTTTATTAAATGAATAATAAAACATTTTACATACTGGATTGTGGCTACGGTGGTCTGATTGATTAGAGTGTTGTTCATCTCATTATTAGAAGGTAGTGAGTTCGAATCCCGATTCAACGGAAGATCCGTCATATTCACTAAATGCTTCAGAGGTATGATGAATAGGCCTCGGTACAATATTCTCTAAGTGAAATGATATCTATTGAGTGGCAAATCAAGTATTGGGGTTTTTTTTTCTCAGTCCTATTTCTAAATTAAAATTCTCCCGCTCTGCTGCTATATATATATATATATATTTCTTCATTTCTTCTAGAATTTTTATTTTTGTTTTTATTATAAAACTTTTTAATAAAATTTCAAAATTAAAATAGTAAAAATAGCAAAGGAAAAATATATAAATAATTACCGTACAATCAGAAAAATTCTATCATTTTTAGAAAGAGCACTTTGCAAAAGCCTTTATGCACGTTTTTCTCATATTCATAAAGTTACTAAGGTCAATTTTTAAAATGTATTTATTTATTTAATTTTTTTATGGAAAGGTTATCCGTAGGATATGTTCTTCAGGAATTTTCACAGATTTTGTTTCAGTTTTTAAATTTAAAATATACATCGTGATGGTTTCATATTAGATACCAGGCCTCACAAATCCTACTATTTACACACACTACTAATATTTAAAATTTAATAATGATAAAAAAAAGTTATAACTTTTTGGTTGCCTTCGCGGAATAGTATTATTAAATTTTTAAATGGTTAAAAAAAGAACTAATAATTCTTTTGCTAGTATTTTTTCTTGTTGATAAAATTTTTAAATAAATTTGAACATTACTATTATATCACATTGGTGGCATAGTGTTATCATTTCACACAATGTCCGAATTTCGATCATCAGGCTGGTCAAGGTCGATTCAGCTTTTCATCCCTCGATAACAATGAGAACCAAGAAACTAGGGGGTTAGGCTGACCACCTAAGTGGGTCATATGCTTCGCATCTTAGAGCCCTCACTCAATGGTACAGGTATGGGCATTGTAGGCCTTGGACCACCGATTTGCTTTGGCGCCACATTTTTTTCATTATTATATCACATTTCTCACAAGTTGAAATTTATATATTCTAATCGAGATTTCTTTAATCGTACTGTATATTGAATTATTTTTATCATTTCACATATTTTAACCATACGGACTGTTAAATTTTTTTGTTTTCATAATATGAAGTTAATGAATATTACGATTTGTAGAACTTTTGATATTAATAAATGATTTTATTATGCGTTTTAAATATATAAATACAAAATTATAATGTGCATTAACATAACATATTCCGGTCGAGTTATATTTATTTTATTAATGCCATGCTATGTTTGTTCGATTCACGTAACGGCTATGAAAGCATTTACACTGAATTAACTAGTCGATAATTAGGGAATTGAAAATGTTTTGTTAATAATCTTGGCCGAACTAGTCAATAATTTTAGAATAAGTATATATTCACCTAAATCATGGGTTCCCAAACTTTTTTTCTTGTGGACTATTTTCATAGTTCTACTATTTTTGGTAGACTCCTGTTGCTGCATTTCTACTGTATTCCCAAAACTCCTAAAAAATATCAACCCAAATTGGGGGTGTTAAGAAGAAAAAAAGTAGCACATTTTTTTGTGTCCTATTTATTAAAATAATTCTCGTGGTTATACAAAATTATAAACATTTATTATTACAAATAATCAACAATTGACAAAAAATCCGCAATAACAGATAGTCATACTTTTAATGAGACTGCGCAAGGGCAGCACTTGGTAAGTCTGGACGTGTGGTGTACACTCTTGTACTATTATCTATTGTTCTATTCAATTCTCTGTTTGAACTGAATCTCGAATATTTTTGAGTACTTACCTAGTGAATGATGCTACCTGTCTACGTTGATAGGTAAATCCAAGACAAATTTTTTTTCTTTATTATGAAAACAGAAAATTTTTCGTGGACCACCACTTACAATTCGTGAACCTCTGTTTTCTTTTCACATCTACGTGGACCCCTGTGTGGTCTTCTATGGACCCCTGGGTTTTCTCCTGGACCACTTTGGGAAAATATGACCTAAATGAAAGGAATTGTCTTTAAATGTTTTAATAAGAAGATTTAGCTTAACGCAGAATTATTATAAAAATTTAAAACTAAATTTAATAAGAAGTTTATAGCAATAATTGAATAACTATCTTAAAATAGTTTTGTTTCATAATTCCACTTTGTTTATTATGCTTGCGTCCTACAATTTGAAAACGACTTTTAATGAGTTGGTCTTTATTCATAGGATTTATTTCTCATTTTTCAATAACTTATGTTTCTATTTTTTAAAATTGAAAAATATTAATAATAATATTCTCAATTTTTTTGAAATTATCTTCAAGAGGATTTTTTTCTATTTTTGTTATTATTCGTTACTGAAGACTTTAGTAAGCAACATTTTGTACATAGAAAATTGTATTTTATAATAATTTTTATTTTTTCAAATATTTCTATAATTTAGCCACAGACATCTGGTTTCCATAAGCGACTAAGCAAAGAACAATTGAAGAAGTATTTTTCTGTTGATGATCATGATGATGGTAAGAGAAAACCTTCTTTTGTACATGATCAAGCATCTATTGCTATTATTCATATTCATGATTCAATTGATATTAATGAATGATATTAATAATAGGTTTCTTAAAGCAATGTGTTTCTTTTAGTTACATTTTTTCATAATAAAAAAACAATCAATTATACAATATGTGCTTATGATTCACTTGTTTTGAAGATTTTAAAATATAATGGTATTAGAATTTAGCAGAAATTCATTCATTTTCAAATTTACTAGCGAATGTCAATTTTTGTGTCTAGAAAGCATATTTTTGCAACAAAGCGACTGACTTCATACAAAGAATACTAACTATTTAAACATATATTATATTTCATTTATATATTGTAATTGGAATGTATTTTTATAACTATAGAAATATTTATTTATTTAGCTATTCAATTTATCTATTTATTTTCGATTTCAAATGACTAAGTTGAAAACGAATCGAAGTTAAATATTATTTTACATGTTTTATAAATAAAACACGATTTTAAACTTTAAAAATATTTACTGCGTTTTCGTTATTTACCCTCAATTTATTCATTTATCATCTACAAAATGCATAAAAAATATATAAAAATTATTCCAATATAAGGGTACATATGTAAATAATTTAAATTATAGTATAAATAATTTGCATTTAAATTATAGTATTTTTGAGTTAAATTTTTAATATTGAGCTTTTTTGCATAAGAAATTTTAAATTCTTGTTGGAATTATGAATTCTAAATTGTTGTCCCTAGCAATGGGAAAAATATATTGATATATTGCCAATGATTTTGTAATAAATAAGAAGTCATAAGAATTAATAAATAAATTAGCTTAGACTATAATATCTAAAAAAAATTTCATAAATATTCAAAACAAAATTTGCTTTATATCATAAGCTAATATTTAATCGTCTGATGTGTTACAAAGCAATTTTTTTAATTTTTTAAAAATTTTGCTTAATAATTTGAGAAGATAATGAATGCCGAAAATTAAATCGTTATCTTAAAACTTAATCTAAAACTTATAATTTTGAGTTAAATGATGATTTTAAAATTTTATAAAATACATAAATGTGGCATCTATCATGAAATGTTCTAAGCAAATGAAATGTTTTAAGAAAATCTTATTATATATAGTGAAAGTTTATTGTAAAACCATTGGAATATTTAAAATTTATTTTAGTTCCTGACTACAAATTAATTAATCTCCGCTTAAGAAGATCAAATCCTTCCAACATCGAAAGAAAACAATCGGCTATTGGCTATTCACCTCAAATTGATGAATCACATCCTTCAGAATTATTCATAGTAGCAGAATCGCTATTCGGACACAGTGTTCAAATGCAACTTAAAAAGAACCATCAGCTACTGGCGCCATCTTTTAAAGCATATACAACAGAAGGTGACATTTCTACAGAAATAAACAAGAAATATCCTTTTTGCCATTATATTGGTTCCAATGGAAGTTTATCAGCAGCTGTAAGCACGTGCCAATTCAAGATGGCAAGAGGCTTGGTGAGATTTCTAAATTTATTTTGTATTGAAAATTCTAAAGCTTTTTGCATTGTTCTATATGAGTGTGCATTTTAAACGTTTATCTGTGTTTTTTTTGTTTTTTTCATAGTCTGGGATTGTTTTGATACCAGGAGGGAGTGTTCAGATTCAACCAGTTGACGAAGATCTTGCCGAAATTATTGGATTTGATCTTCTACCAGACAAACGATCAGGAAACCATGATGAGAATCTACTTCATCTTGCTTTCAAGCCACCGAAACAGAAGAGATTATCAGTACCAGATGGTAAATTTATTTAACTGATGGTAAATTTATGGTAAATTTATTAAACTGAATGTTCCACCCACTTAGCTTTACATTCTTATCAATACTAATTTTTGCATCCTTCACATTGAAATTATAAAGAATAGAAGCTGGAATAGATATCGAGGCATAATAACATGAAAATTCATTTATTATCACTTGCTTTCAAACATTTGTTATTGATAGATGGAAGTCTCTTTGATTATTAACTTCCCGGAGCATTATAATATTTTTAATAAGGCAAATTTTAGTTGCTTTGCAAATACTTTGAGGCGTTTATCAGATACTTTTGAATTATTATTCTAGACATCATAAAATATAAATCAGAAAATTAGTTCAAATCGTTTGGAGAGTTAGTAAAACAAAGTAGTTATAATGCTTTGGAGAAATTTAAGACAAATATGCTACTTAAATTTTTGCCATTATCGTATATGACCAGAACTAAATTTAAGCATTCAACAACAAATATACGGCTATCAGAGATAAAATTCTGAGAACATATCTGAAAGAGATTTTCGTCATTATGGTTATTTTTATTAAAATGAAAGCGTAATACATTTAGGTCCTAAATTCCTGCTAAAAATTTGCTACTCACCAATGATTAAAAATAAATCGAAGCTTCTTGTAAAATATGCTGGTTACCTTGAAAAACATACAAAATCTATTTTCATAATCATTAAAAATAGATCCAACTTTTAGTGAGATATTGTTTTAAAGTGAACTTTTTTTGTTTTTAAAATTAGTAAGCTCAAATGCTTTCATAACAATTATAATATTTAATTTTATATCCGATTTAATTTTTTATACTTCGAATTCTTTATAATTTTATTTTTGAGTTTTGTTTTCTACGCTTAAGTTTATAGGAAGGGAAATTTAGTGCATATAATATTGAAATTGATCAAATTATTTTATAGCTAAAAGGTTTTTTTTATTAAAGTTCAGGAATGCACATAAAGTGAAGTGATTTAATTAAAAAAGATTTATGAAAAATTATTTAAGGTTAATTAATTAAGAAATTATTTAAAATTTATAACAAATTACCTAATATAACTATAAACGAAAATTTGTCTTTCTCTCTCTTAAGCAATATTACCGAATATCCTTTAGAATTATAAATCTATAGATATTATATAAAAAATTATTTTAAGAAATTATGTTTAACAATTTAAGAATTTATAACATCACACTGAAAATAGTAGTGTAATGTATTGCAATTTAAAAAATCACTTTTATTTATATTAGAAATTAAAATTACATTGTTGAGAATCAGAATAATATAATTCCATAAGTTAAGGTTTTATTAATTTAGAATTTAAAAATATATTTTTTGTTTTATTACTTTATTTATGCACTGAAAATTTAATAGAAAAGTATTGGAAAGGTTTACCCTTCTTTATTTGTACATATGCTAAACAGAACTGTAAACCTCAAAACAAGCAATATCACATGATTCAGTAGAATATGAATATCTAAAATATGTGTAATTAGTTAAATAATGTATAAAATTTTCTAAAAGTCAATAACGTCAATCTTTATTATAAAGAGTTAGCCTTAAAAACTTCAAATATTACACTTTAAGTATTAGCAAGAGAGAGAGATGTATTGTATTGTATTGACTATTGTAAACTTTATCATAGCTATGTGTCACAGAACTCGAAATTTAAATTTTAAAATGCTGTTAATATAAGTTGCAAAAAATAAAACTATTATAAGTCTCGGTAAAAATATAAAAGTAAATATTTTTTATGATTCTTAAAATTTCTATTTTAATTATTATAGATAAGCATTATTGATTGTATAAGCTTTATCATATATGTAATATAAAATATTATAAATAATAAAACACATATTGCCAGCTTTATTTTATATAATATAAAAATAAACTTCATTTAAGTTCCATGATAGTTATAATTTGGTAAAGTTATAAAAGATCATTCCTTTGAATAAATTTACACAAAAATTCATTGAGATCCTTTTCTCTAGATAACAAAACATTGAAAGTGATATATTAAAATCTTATTAGCCCAAATGAATCTTTTGCTTATATTTTCAAAATTGTGATATTAGAATAACTATTTTTACTCAGATTATTTCACCATTTACTTTATTTGTTATCTTTTTCACTCATTTAGAATATAGTATATTAATTCCTGTATTTAGTGCCCGAAAGTTATCAATTTATAAAGCAGTTAATCAAAAATTTTTTAATTATGAAAAAATTTAATAGATATATGATCTTTTAGATTTCGTTAAAGCTATATAATGGACTATTGGTCGCTAAATTAAAAGTAAATTCAATTTCTCTCTTCAAAAGGATTTACAATCAGTTCGAATGAAATTAAAAGTCAATGATAATTATTTTATGAAAAGTTTATTTTTGATTGATTTTGAGATAATTATTATTGCACAGAAAACTGGGAAGACGAACATTACATTCCATCAGCTCCCCGATCTGAGTATGAATTAGATGATGATGATATTGCGAAATATTTGGATTTTGAAGATCTTAACGCCATAGCTGATGATGATGAGACAAAAGAAAAAAGTGAAGAAGTTTTTGAGAAGAGACAACAAATGTATGCTAAAGGAAAAGATTTATATCTAGAATTGGCTGTTTTCTTTGATGAGAAAGGTTATGAGTTATTTATGCCACATGTTAAATCTGAAGATAATTTGGCTGATTTGCTTTTGGGCTTTGTTAATCAGGTAATTAAAATATTATTTTATTAATTAAGATGTATTTAGGTATAAAGCAAATTTTTAAAATGTTGATGTTTGCTTATGAATTATTATTATTTTCTTAAGGATAATATTTTTTATTATAAGAGTAAATCAAATTTATCCCACCATTAGCATCTTAAGGAAATAAAGTTCACAAAATTTATGAATTTTGCTTCTATTATTTTTATTTTTATTGCTAATTAACTTTTCAATAACAATGAAATTCCTTTAATTACAGTAATATTTATTTATATGTGACAGCAATATATATACTGATATATTCAGATCTATTACTTATTATCCAAGCGTGTATAATTCATTCGAATTACATATAAATAATATTAATTAAATTTAATTTGTGTACATATTTAACTAGTCGTTAATTGAATGCTTAGTTGTACTTATAGAGAATCAAATTTTTACGGTTTTGGTTGGTTGGTTGGGCATTATAGCGCAAGGTCCAAAAATGAACATGCTGCGCCAAGAATAAGACTCTTATAATCATTTTATATTATATTTTTTTAAAAAACCCAAGCAATATTAAAAATTTAAAAACAAAAATCAGTGTATATATTATTTTAAAATCTAATTATAAAACATAAAAAAGAAAAATATCTATATATATAATTTTTTTAATTTAAAATACAAATTAAATAAAATGTAAAAAACTAATAGTCTTTAAAATTAAATTAGGTTTCTATGGGGTGGATCCTCTATTAAATCAAATAAAGTTAATATCAGTGTTAAAAAAGAGAGTAAACGGTGCTGGTTAAAATCATGACATGAAATTAAAATATGATGAACAGCATATGGTTCATTACACGTTTCACACCATGAATTTAGTTCACTTAGAAACAAATGTCTGAGTGTGAAACGTGTGTGTCGGGTACGAAGGCGTGTTAATCTAACATCAGCACTTCGTAGCAGTAAAACTGATAATGAGATGAGGTATGGAAAAATGACACACAATTTGTTGGTGACCTGCATGTTCCAAAGCTTTTGGAAGAGGGAATAGACAAGATTTTTAACACACTTCCTCACACCTGAAAGAGGGATGGATGATGGCAGTGAAGTTGATACTGCTTTAGCAGCCGCGTCTGCCTTTTCATTTCCCTCAAGACCTACGTGACCTGTGATCCAACAAAATTAATATCATATCCCTTGCTATACTGCTTTATCGTAATTCTATAAGTAACCATTTATTCAAAGTAATAACAAAACATTTTTACTGGCATGCATTGCTCAAAATTCTACTAAAATTGACTAAGAAAGAAAATCGAAGCACACATAAAGAAGGAATAATTTCCATTGGATATTAGTATGAATTCATATTTCGCAGTGATATCGCAGCCAAATTTTTTATTGCAAAAGTCCCATGAATATCCAATTACAATAAACTCATATGATACGATTTTTTATAATAACAATTTCACCCAAATTTATGAGAAGATATTATTTTGTAATAACCTAAAATAGATTTAATGATTACAAATATTCCCACTTTTGTGTCATAACTGGAATTTTAGATCATATAATCTTGTGGGTTTTTGCTATCAATGACTTCACACACACTCTATTAAAAGTAAATCTGATAAGAATTAAAAGGATGTGTGAGTGGAGTTACAACTTCTTTAACTTTTCTGATATGTACGGCGAAACTTTATGTTGCAAGAAACAGTCATTAATGAACCTTTCATGAAGCATAAAAGTTTTTTGAGTGCACAACTTTGCATCCAACTAGTAAAACCACTTCTGAGAGGATTTAGTATAGTGTAATCAATCGTAATAAAGATGTATTACTTTTGTTGTTCCAAAGGTGAACTAAACTCTGTGGCAAGACTGCCTATGTGGCCAAGGCCTACAGTGATCATCCCTGTTTTCATGACCGAGAAGCCCTGGAGTGCAAAAAATTTGTCTGAATTAGGTGGTCCGCATAACGCAAAACCCCCAGTGTTTAGTTCCCAAGCATGCTTGGCACTCAGTTTATCGACCCATTGAAGGGATGAAAGGCTAAATCAACCTTGCCCTGCCCAAGAATTGAACCTCGATTCTGTGCATTGGGAGCATGAAACGCTGCCACTAAGTCACCGGGATTCTAATATGATAAATATTCAAGATTAAAATTGGCAACAAGAAATTTGGACTTGAAAAGAAAATGGTGTCCACCACTTGTATTATCCAGGCTGAAATTTTTGACAAATTGGTGGCAAGAAATGTAAATGTAGGCAAGAAAAGGCAATAAAAAGTAATGTAATTGGCGGCAAGAAAAGGCAATGAAAAGAAAATGTTGTTCCCCACTTGTATTATCCAGGTACAGAAGGAGAAGTTATAAGCCAAATTAAACTTTCAAGAGGTCCCAGCAGTGCTTTCTTGTCCTGCGTTTTAATGTAAAGAAGTTTTGACTATGATTTTTGACTAATTGGCGGCAGGAAATGTGAATTTTAAAAGAAAATGCTGTTCCCCTCTTGTATTATCCAAGTTGAAAGGGTAATTGCTACAACTAAGCCACCCGGCTTCTGTTCCAAAGTTGAAGCAGTTATTTATTCAGTAAATGTTTAAAATTAAGAGTAACTAAGACTTATGTAATCAGCCGCAATTAAGTTATATAACTGTGTTTATGAAAAGTGCGTAGTTGCATAACTTTTTATAAATAATTAAAATGAAAACAATATAACATTTTTTTTGTTTTAGATGCAAGCTTTGTATCAACAACCTTCCCTTAAAAAGAAAATTCAGATTAGCCTGGTGCGTTTAGAAATGATGAAGAAGCAACCCGTAAGTATACAATGTAAACTTTTAGGGCAAAAGTAATAGTTTAAAGTATTGACAATTATATTTAAATATTTTAACAAACATTATCCTTTTCTTTTTAGAGTGATTTACCACATTCTGAAGGAGAAAGGGACAAATTACTGGATTCATTTTGCAGTTATCAAGCCAAAAAGAATCCAGATTCCGATAGTGATCCCGATCATTGGGATATGGGCCTTTACATATCTGGGTAAGCAAAGAAGGAAAATATTTTCATCATTTATTACAAATTCTAGGATTATTTTATGTCATAAATATATTATTACAATTCTGACTGTAATACTATTTTTTAAAAACTTTTTGTCAAATTTTCAGAGTACATATAGTTCACATGAATATTAGAAAAGTTTTAATATTATGTATTTCTTTGGATATATGTAAAATTCTGTTTTCTCATTTAGATGATTTATATTTTTAAATAACAAAGAATTACTTTTTTAATGCTTCAGAATATTTTAAGCTCAATAAAGTACACATATAAAACACTATTTAATATAGTACAATATTAAATAATAAAATATACTTTGTTTCGAATAAATATTATTTTTAAGAATAATATAAATTATCTCACTGTATGTAACATCAAAAATATTTTAATCAATGCAAAAACAATGGAAAATATCAATTAAAAATTTATACAACTAAAAAGAAACTACATTTATTTATTTATATAAAACTTTCTCTAAATTACTATTTATATTGTCAAGTTCATTTGAAAATGTATGTGTTTAAAAAATATTGTTTATACAAATTGTTATGCAGTAATCATTCCAATGTTTTAAAGAATCTAGAGGGGCTAACCTTAAATTGTAATGTTGCAATGCAAGATATTCCCTAATTTTTTCAAAAAACAGGAAAAAAAGTTTTTCTAATTATAAAATTATTGTGGTGACTTTTTTTATAAACTTAGGAAATTTAATAAATCGAGAAATATTTTAATAAATCAATATTTCAAGTATATCATGAGAAACATTGATTTACATTATTTTATTTCTACGCATAAGTACAATATTGATGTATAAAGATATCATTAAGTATCGTTAGTTTTTTGATAATGTTATTGTTTAATTTCTGTTTTCATAGGTTGAATTTTTATGCAATGGAAAAAGGAAAGAAGAATGGTATAACAATGGGTAAGTGACAAAAAATTTAAGTTAACTTGATTGCTTAAATTAAGTATTAATGACAAGAAAAATAACTTTTCCTAATTCCTTAATACAGGAAATTAAACATATAATTGTTTTCTTTGTTTATACGTGTAATAAACATAATTTTATTTAAAATTATTTTCGACATTTTCTTAAATAGATATTGTTATTTATATAACTATTCAAAGAATTCATCAACTTAATGTTTTTAAATCTATTAATTACAATGTTTAAAAAAATAATGTTAAAAATGTATATACATAAATAAAAATGAGACATTTTTTATTCACATTTTGTTAGAAAATATTCTCTTACAGTTGAAAATTTAAAACAATGTAAATAATCAGCAAATTAAAACAATTTATTAAATCGGTTTATTTTGAAATGTTTGCAATTACTTATAATTACTTGAAATCAATGGTAACAAAACTAAACTCAGAGAGGCCAAGACCTACAGTACCCATTTCTATTTTCATGACCGAATACTCAGATGTGCGAAGCATATGCAGTGGTTAATTGGGCAGCATGACACGAAACCCCCAGTGTTTAGTTCCCAAGCATGCTTGATATTCAGTTTTATTAACCTTCTCATAAAATGAAAGACTGATCTGCCCATGGATCGAACCTCGGATTTGTACTTTAGAAGCGCGAAGTGCAATCAAGACTCCATTAGTCTTACAATCTATGGTAACATTAGTAGTTAACTTAAAATATATAAATTAAATAATTAATATGTGTAGCGTGTAGCATGTAGCTGGTTTAATAGGAACAAAGAAATAGGTTCCTTAAATAGCTCAAAATATTTTATTACAATTTTAGGTACAATTTGAGCACAACACAGATACTACAAATAATACTAAATAACAACTAAAACATTTAAATTTGAAGAAAAGAAAATAAACATGAGAGTCATATGGACATGTCTCACACCGTCGGTTGTTGGAGAGGGACTGCCTTCTCGTTTACGATGCCATGGGTGGCGCTGCAGATAGAGGGCGCTACAGACTCCCCCTCTGGCTCCGCCGACGTCCCGGCAAGGAGACAGGATTGAGATTAGGAAGCTGCTGAGGGTGTCGACGTGGTCTTCCTCTACTTTTCAAAGGGAAAACGGGACCGTTATCTCTAGATGGTTGTTGATAAGGCATCAACATACTGGTATGATAAGTACCGAGTACTTGATCAGGGGTAGCAGGGTCTGCAACATCATATGTATTTGGTGATCTATTTGTTAGGATAATATAAGGTCCTTCACGTTTGGGCATGAACTTTTTACTTGTTTTGGTCTTAGACTTGCTTATGGGATGTAAAGTGATCCAAACTTTATCGCCTGGTTGATAATAAGCGGGTCTATGCTTCTTGTCGAAGTACTCCTTTCTTGCATCTTGTTTTTGTTCTACACGTTCTCTAATTAAGGGTGTAAGACGTTCAAATTCTTTCAAGTAAGGTGTTATCTCTGCGACGAAGTTATCGTTATCAATGACAGCTCTTATATCATGCTTGACATCATCTGTGGTTCGAAGCTCTCTTCCGAACTGAAGGTAAGCTGCCGTATGACCTGTAGAATCACATTTTGACGTGTTTAAAGCAAAACGTATCATGGGTAGTTTGTCCTCCCAAGTATCATGTGAATCACCTACTAGAATTGCTAATTTGGGTTTTAGGTCTCGATTTTTCCGTTCAGCAGGGTTTGCTTGAGGATGGTATAACGGTATAAGATCTTGCTTAATACCCAAGATTTTACAAGTTTGTTGCATTACAGCACTGACGAACTGTACGCCATTGTCACTGATAACCCTTCTAGGTAGGCCATAGCGTAAGAAGACTTCTTCTATCAATATTTTAGAGCAATTGATAGCTGTAGCATCTTTTAAGGCAAAAAGTTCGACCCATCGTGTACTTGTATCTTCAACAAGAAAAATCCATTTTTTTCAGTTGGGGTCTCTGGGAGAGGGCCAAACAAGTCTATTGCCAGCGTCTCAAATCTTTGTGAGTAAATAGGCGTTCTGAGTAATCCAGCAGGTTTCTGGTTGTTAGATTTGTACCGATTACATTCAGCACAATCTTTCACGTATTCGGCGATAAACTTTCTCATGCCAGGAAAGAAATACCTAGAAGCAATCTTATGATACGTGTTCTCAGCTCCACAATGTCCTGCAGTGGGAGTATCATGATATTGCTGTAGGACACGTTCTCGCTCGTGACAAGGGACAACTAACTGTGCTTCTTCTAACTCTGTTTCAGGCGAATATCGATACAGTATTCCCTGATTCATCAGATACCCTCTACTAGTCCAATTTACATAGTTTTCATCTTTCCGACCACTTTCAAAGCACTCTATTATCTTTCTCACATCCTCATCCTTCAATTGTTCTTCACGAATATCTTTAGATTTCCTGGATGGCAAATCTATGGAAATAGTGTTCAAGTTACAAACAAATTTGTCCACTTTATCAACTGGTCTGGACAGAAGATCTGCAATTACATTAGATTTTCCTGGAGTGTAAAGAATTTTCGGATGATATGACTGGATTTGAAGAGCCCATCGAGCTAAGCGTCCGGATGGCGATTTAATGCTCATAAGCCACTTCAAGGGTTGGTGATCAGATGCAATAATAATTTCTTGATTTTCCACATAGCCACGGAACTTTTCAAGTGCCCATACCACAGCTAATGCTTCTCTTTCAGTAGTTGAATAATTTCTTTCTGCTGAACTGAGCAATCGACTGGCATACTCAATCACATGTTCTTCCGGCCTTTCTCCTTGGATAAGGACTGCTCCTAGAGCGTAATTACTAGCATCAGTTCTTATGAGGAATGGTTTAGATCCATCTGGCTGAGACAACACAGGTGGTGAAATCAGCCGTCTTTTTAACTCATCAAATGTTTTCTGTTCGGTATCACCCCATGTCCATTGTTTATTCTTTTTTGTTAAGTCACTAAGGGGTCTAGCAACTTCAGAAAAATGGGGAACATATCTCCGAAACCAGGAACAAGTCTGTAGGAAGGACTGAACTTCTTTAACACATTTTGGTGTTGGAATTTTTTGAATAGAAGATACTTTGTCAGCATCCACTTCCACACCTTTTTCAGTTATCCAATGACCTAAATACTTCACTCTGTCACAAGAAAAATGACATTTGCTTCTGTTAGCATTAAGTTTAAATATAGAAAGTCTTTCAAACACTTTTCGTAAATCTGATAAATGTTCATCAAAAGTTTCTGATAAGATAATGATATCGTCAAGGTATGACAATGCAAAAACATCTTTGAGACCAGATCTAAATTTATCAATGAGACGTTGAAAAGTTGCGGGTGCGTTGCGCAAACCAAAAGGCATACGTAAAAATTTAAAAGTTCCAAATGGACAGATGAATGCAGTCTTCTCTTGGTCCGATTCATGAACTTTGACCTGATGATAACCAGATCTTAAGTCTATCGTAGACATGTATTTCGTCGACTTGGCTTCAGTCAATAAATCATCCATTCTAGGTAGTGGATAGTTATCCGGAATAGTCGTTGAGTTTAACTTACGGTAATCAACACACAATCTGATGGTACCGTTCGGTTTAGGCACTAATACCACAGGACTTGCATAAGGAGATTCACATTCCTCAATTATTCCTTCTGTTAGTAAGGAATCTAGCTCTTTCTTCAACAACTCTTTCTTTGCAGGTGTCATTCTATATGGAGGTTCAGCAACAGGTAGGCTATTTCCAGTCTGTATTCTGTGTTCAATAAAAGGAGTAGGTTCTCCCCTGGTTTGAAGTTATTTTCAAATTCATCCAGCAATGAATTTAATTTATGACGTTGTTCTCTTGTCAAGTGTTTTCCTTCATCATTTCTCAATTGCACAGAATTAGAGGTTCCTGAAATTTCAGCAGACATATCAGGCGAAGTTAATTTTTGCGACATTATTACTTTTGTAGCACTTACGGTTTCAGATGTTTCCTGATAAAATGGATAATGTCTGTGTGGATATTCACTAAAATGCCAAGTGCCATTCTGGATGTTAAGCACAATACCAGCAGCCTGGAGAAAGTCAGTGCCAAGCAATGTTCTATTACCTTTAGCATTTGGTAACGCAATAAATTTCATACGAACTTTCTTTCCTTCTACATTAAGATTCACGACTGTTGTCAAGGCTGGGACATTTCTTTCTTTTCCATCAGCAAGTACCATGGTAATATTCTTCTTTTGAAATTTAAAACCTTTCTCTTTCAATAAACAAAAAAATCTCTCTCCCGCAATGGAATTTGATGCACCTGTGTCGGCACAAAAAGCTGCTTTTTCACCACAAACAGTTAAAAAAATTGAGCTAGACAATGAATCTGAAGCTTGTGCGGTATACAATTTTACACCATTAACAACTGTTTTAGCCTCTTCTTTTAATATGTTGCACTTTGGACACTTAGACTGAATGAAACCAGGATTACCACATCCATAGCAATGAACCGAAAATTTTCTTTCTGGCTTGTCTTTACTAAATTTTGGACTTTCATAGTTGGAATATTTTATTTTGTTATGTTCCCTATAGTTAGGAGGCTTATAGTTTCTTTCCGAAGTAGATTTAACATAGTCTTTGAAATTTGGCTTCTTAGCAAAGATAGGTGAATTTTTCTTCATTCCCAGTCTTACATTTTCATAACTGTCAAGCTTTTCTGCAAGTTCTAAAGGATCATTCAGCTCTGACCATTGATCAACAAAATGTTCTCTTACCTCTGGAGGTATTCTTTTCTTTAACTGGTCAGCTATAATTAAGTCTTGCAATTTCTCAAAAGTGATGATATTCAACTCCTTTACCCATCCCTCGAAATATGATTTAATTTCAAAATAGAAGTCTTTCCATGTTACTTCTGCACTTTTTCTATGTTGCGAGAACATCTGCCGAAACCTATCTGATGTAAGGCGAAAACGCTTCAAGAGCATCTCTTTCGCCTTTGAGTAGTCGTTAACATCTTCTTCATTTTCTCTAGCAATTAATTGATTTATTTCGGCTGGCAATGAGCCTATCAAGTACGGCATCCAATTCCTTTCAGGTATATTCACTAATTTTAATTGACGTTCAAAAACTGTCAGGTACAGTCCTATTTCATCCTTATTGGGATTAAATTTTGGGAGAATACGATTCAGATCCCAATTTGTTTTCTCTGCTTCACTGGCTGGAGCTGTGGCAGTGGAGGAAAGTACCTTTTGAGCTTCCACTTGAAGTTTTAAGCGTTGCAATTCATGCTCTCTTTCTTTTTCGTATTCAGCTTGTTTTTCTTTTTCAAGCCGTTCCTCTATTATATTAGTTAGCATATTTTTCACTAACTCTTCATCATAATCGTTTGATTTGGTTATAATATCTTTCAGTTGAATTACTTTCAGATCATCTGCTACCCCTAGCCCCATTTCTATAGCGAGGTTTCTCAAATCTTCTTTTTCCCTTTCCCAAGGAAGGCCATTTTTGCATGAGTTTATTTTTAAGAGTTCTAAAGTTATTTTCAACTCATTTATAATACTGATTTTTTAAAATATGTGTTTATTTATTTTAGTTAAAACGAAATTTAAACACCATCAGTCTTAAATACTATTATGTGAAAATATAAACATTTTAACTTTAAACATAAGTAAAGTATAACCTATTATTATTTATCCAAATATTTACTGCAAATAAAATGAACTCTTAAATTATTGTAAATAAACCTGAAATATTCATATGATATTCACTGAAATCAAACAAAACCAAAACAAAGCATTTCACAATTCTACCATAAATTTTATTTTCCTTTCATTTATAACTCTTTACTTTCGTTTTATAATTATCAATAATTACTAAATATGTACCTTTGTTTATAAATTATATTTTATCAATACTTTAATACCACATTCAATAATTCAAAATATATTAATTGAGATAACTTAATCATATGCATTCAAAGAATATTTTATATTAAAATAACAAAATGTTTTATTGACTTTTTATATAACTTAAAAGTTCTTCAATTTTTCTAGAATATCAATTCTGATACCTTTTACCAAAATATTAATAATAATGTTGTAATCTTAATTTATATCCTTAAATATATACATGGAATACAATACATTTTCATTCTTTATTCAATGAAACCACTTACTAAAAAATAAAACACAAAGATTCTAAACAGAAAGTGAATGACGAAAAAAATAAATAAATAAAAATAGCATTCATAGATATTGAAAGGCTAGACAGTGAGGCGTATATGAAAGCAATAACAACGGTCGTTTGCGGCGCCTTGTTTCGTGTTTTAAATCAAAACAAAAGTATCATCGCATGAAAAATGCACAGTCATCAAACAATTAAATTCTGTTAGATACTATATTTTAAACACTATCTCACTTTAAAGAATATATTTTCAACCATTCAGAATTAAGAAATATAATATATGAGAAATAAAAATATTCAGAAGTAACAGAGATATTAATTCACGTACACATACTATAATACTTCAAATATAATAATAAAATAAATGTTTCTTTTGATTCAATACCCTAATACAAAATATTATTCATTTAATAATATGTGAAACATATCTACCAAATCAAACAAATAATTATACTCGCAAGTAATAATACTGTTCAAAATTCAAGAACATAAAATAATAACACTTTTATGGAACACAACTTATTAAGAAACTTTTTATACAGTTTTATATTCATACGTGCTTAAACATTAACATTTTTTGTGCTTAAACATAAGATAATTTTAATTCTTAGTACAGTATAAAAGCAACTTATCTGGAATTTTCAGATCGCTGAACTCCTCAAACGAACTAGCACAATTATTATTATCTCGGATGAGATTATATTTCTAATGAATCCATAAAACACTTCACATCAGGAGGTAACCTGTAAAATTTTGAGTTCCCCTCCAACAACAAAATTTAATTCTGGGTAGAATTTTCAAGAGCAAAAAGAAACTCGAACTCGGGTCTCACGTTGGGCTGCCATTTTTTGTAGCGTGTAGCATGTAGCTGGTTTAATAGGAACAAAGAAATAGGTTCCTTAAATAGCTCAAAATATTTTATTACAATTTTAGGTACAATTTGAGCACAACACAGATACTACAAATAATACTAAATAACAACTAAAACATTTAAATTTGAAGAAAAGAAAATAAACATGAGAGTCATATGGACATGTCTCACACCGTCGGTTGTTGGAGAGGGACTGCCTTCTCGTTTACGATGCCATGGGTGGCGCTGCAGATAGAGGGCGCTACATATGTTTATAAAATATTACAAGTCAATCCAACTTAGAGAGAATTTACAGTGATATATTTGTCATTTTCTCTTCTAACAATATTCGTCAAAAAGTCCAAGATATCTAATTAACGTTTAAAAAGTTGTCATTTATTTGAATGGAATCTATTAAGCTTAATGATTATTTAAACTACAACATGCAAGTTTTCAAAACTACTCGTGTTCATTAAACACAAATAAAATACAATTGTACAAGGTAAAGAGATAAAGTATTTGTAATATTTTAAAAGTTTTAAAGTTATGACCCAATTGTATTATGGAATTTTACTAAGATATATGTTTTTAAAGTTTATTCTTAGGTGTAATATTGATTTTATGGTTTTTAATGAAAAAAGGTTTTTAAAGTTTTTTACCCACATACAAACGTTTTCGTTGAAAATATTTGTTGCAAATCACAGTTATAACTTTTCGATTTAAAGAAATAATATAGAATAAGTTTATTTATGTTGTACTATGCAACATGTAATTTTTTAAAAAATTATTTTTAATTTCTTTAAAACTCTAATTTTTGCCTTGAATAGACACACATTCCATACTAATATATAAACAGTTTTCAATTAATAAGCCGTCCAATGTCAAATTTTTTATACGTCCCGAAAATTATCAATAAATATTCTTTCATTTATTCTCTCTTTTTTCATTTATTCTATGTTATATAGCTCATAAATGTATAGAAAATTTAATTAGAATTGCTAAATTATCTATAAATTGTTACAATTGAAGAATTAGTTTACATCAGTCAACAGCAAACGAGAAAAGTTCATTTGTATCACAAAAGATGAAATTTGTACTCAATATTAAAACTCTTTGTTAGTATTTATTAATTTAGCGTTTCTTTAATGTCAGGATGTATCTAGTTAACATTCAAAACAAATATATGGCTTCATTCGAGATCCTGTGGCATGAGCTAAAGTTGGTTGATTGGTGTCGTGTCCATGGGCAGCACTAAATATGACAAAGAGTGTGTAGAACACAGCTATCTCCTTGATGTTTTCTGAACAGGGGGAATTCACCGAGCATTGAATTAAAATCGCATGTATAATAAACTTTTATCTTATATAAAATTGCCACTAGCAAATTTCCTTTTACAGGTTTGGCACCAGTAGGAGGTGTTTGCATGAAAAAACATTCTTGCGTTATTGTCGAATTCGGTACAGTAAGCGATGATGGTCGACCCTATCCATCTGCTGGTCTCCTTTCCACATATGTTGCAGCTCATGAAATAGGACATAAGTAATTATTTTCAGCAATAATTGATTTATGCAATAATATATATAATAGCAATAATATATATATATATATATATATATATATATATAAAATTTTACTTATCTTTTACTAATATTCAATATAAGCAGATAAATGTGTTGTTCCTTTTAGTCTTGGAATGTATCATGATGGTCCACCAAACAACAAATGTCCAACCAATGGCCATGTAATGTCTCCTAGCAGAGGAACGAAAGGCGAAACCACCTGGTCCAGCTGCAGTTCTCAAGTGCTTGAGAAAACGGAGTAAGTTTATTGTATCAATACAATAATTTAAAAATGTAACTTCTGCATATAAATAATTAAAGAGTAAGCCCTATTTTTAAAATTTCTTTCTTCTGTTAGTAAAATTTTTTCTGCTGATCATAATAGAACTTAGACATAAGATATATATATATATATATATATATATATATATATATATATATATATATATATATATATATATATATATATATATATATATATATATATATATATATATATATGTATAATAATTACCAAAAAAAATAATGTTTGCTCTTATTAATAGACAATGATATTGACGAGCATACACTTAAAAAGTATTATTTTACCTAAAAATATTCCTTAATGTTCTAGTGTAAGAGAAATTATTCATTTTTCGTCCACTATTCATCTGTTGCAACTGGAGCATTAGATACATTTATAGGTGTTTTATAACATTATCGAAACATTTCACACATACACTTCTAAAGTGTTATTAATTAAAACATTGGATTTTTGAATGCATGATTTTACTGTAATAAGAATTATTTAAAAGTCCTCTATCATGCACTAAAACTGTAGCAAAATATTTCTAAGCTTCATTCTTCAAAACACACATTTGTCTTTTCTTCCTGTACTGAAATTCATGTTTTTAAAATTTAGCTCTTTACTTTTACTTCCTAGGAGAATAGTTTTTTTTTTTTTAAATGCAACACGTTTAAAACAACTTGTTTATCATTAAATCATGTTTTCAATATAACATTTTGCTCCAATGTTCTCAATTTTGCTTAATGTTTAATTCTGAAATTTAATCGAAAATGTTCTTTCAAAGTATTAGATTTTAATTCTAACTAATTTGGCTTACCCTTTTGTTTTGCAGCAAAAAATGCCTACTTGACGTTCCACAAAACACCAAAAGAAAGGTATGGATCATGCAAAATTTAAAGAGAAACCTGGTCAAGTTTGGGATGCTCATGATCAATGCAAAGTCTTTTTAAGAGATGAGGATGCTACAATTTATAATGAAACAGTAATTTCGGTAAGTAAATAAAAACGATGTAAATTTGCTTTTATTTCACTGAATTTCAAATTATTTAAACTTTGGATATGACACACTGGAAAATTTATACCACTATTATTCTAACTTTCATAGAAAATATTTTTAATAAATAAGACTAAATAATTCTCTAAGCAGTTTGCAATTTCATTGGACTGTATATAGCAGTCTTAAGTTTAATTACTTTAATCTGCATTTGATATTTTGGCATCTTGATTTGAAAAAATATCTCAAGTAGGATATATATATATATATATATATATATATATATATATATATATATATATATATATATATATATATATATATATATATATATATATATATATATATATATATATATATATATATATATATATATATATGTATATATATATATATATATATATATGTATATATATATATATATATATATATATATATATATATATATATATATATATATATATATATATATATATATATATATAATCCTATCTCAATCAATTATTTTTTTAATAAAATATTGTGTTTTAAAATTAATGGTATTGTCAAATTAGAAAAAAATTGTATTATTTGTACATTGTGTAAATCTTTTTAAGAACTTTATAAAAAAGTTTTCAAGCATGACAAATTGTTGACTTTTTCTCGAAAATATAGCCTTATTGATATTATTTTTAAATTATTTTATAGAAAAAATATATTTCACTTAATTTTTTTATGTATTGAAACATAATCACTCGCAAAATTATAAACTATGCGTAGCTTAGTGGGTCATGCCAGCTATACTTAAGTAAATGAAACATATTAATAGTTCTAATTTTTAAGCATAATTCTTTAGACTTTTTTATGATTTTGATTGGTAAAAGGAAATTTTTATGAGCATGACTTTTAAAAGACCTCTAAAAATTCAATAAAAAACAATTTAAAAATGCATAATATTCCTTCAAAGTGCTAATATATTCATAGAAATGATAGAATTCATAGAATGAAATGATCATCAATAAAAAGAAATATAGCATTGAGCATGGCACAACAATAATAAATAAAACTACTCAATAAAATATCTAAAAATACTTATGAAATGGTGCCTTGTGGTATATATAAGGATCCATATCTAGAACAAAACCATTTATATTTGACATCAAACATAAAACAGTACAAGGCAGGAGGAAGGAGTTGTTCAAAGAGTCGAACAGAAATCATCACGACAAAAGAAATCAACACCTTTTAATGTGAATTTCCCATTAGTTTGGCAAAGTTAAAAGCAGTGAGAAAGAAATTATCTCAGGGAACTTCTCAGAACAAGAGACACTGAAACGTGACTTACAAACAACATATCTGATTATATGAATGAGGATCATCCACGAAAGTGGACTGGAGTGTCGAATTTGTTGCTTGCCTCTCCGAAATGTAATTCCTTGGATTTCTGTGTATGTTTGTGGTGGGTACATTTTAAATCCTCACATTTTATCAATATTCCTTTATACACAACACCCCTTAAAGAGGATCTCCTTAGGGGTTATTGGTTAGATTGTCTGTATAATCGATATATCTGATCATGTCATAATCATTACGCCATCGCAGAGAATTTTGCAATTATCTTTCCGGCCACAATTTCAAAGAACTTTTGCATTTATTTCTCAATTCCAAATCTACGCTATAAAAGAAGTTAATTTTTTCTATTTATTATTATCTTTTATACACTACAAGTGTCCATTATATATACATATATATCATCAAATAAGCGTTTTTTGGCTTCATTTTGATATTATTATAACAGCTCGAAATTTGTACCCACATCAGAAAAACTTCTAATTTATTTAAAAGATTTTTAAGTTTTTTTATCATCTGGAGAGCACCAATATAGTTTAATGAAAGAGAATCATATTTTATATTTCATAATACACTCATTACAAGTACTTGAAAGTAACCTTAGGATTATACAAACTACTTGCTATATTTTTTCCTAGTTTTAAATAGTTAGTGATCGACCCTATTTATCCACAGATCTGTTCTGCTTGGATTTCTGCTTCGCTCAATGTTCCGGGATACATGGATTGGAAGACATTGTACCCTTTCTTGAGAGCAGTTATGATGCTATGAAAATTTAAAAATGTTATACTTTAATATTATTGCCTATATCTCAGAAAATATATAAATCCTGTATCCATGAAATAAAACAATGCATTCTTCTTCGTTTTTTGCTTCATTCATTCACATTTTTTAGCTAGTAGTTAATGTTCTAAGGTTGCTTATGAGTTGATAACGTGTAACATTGCTTTTCCTAGAAACAATTTAGGATAGCTGATTTTTAAGCATGTTAACTGATATATATATATATATATATATATATATATATATATATATATATATATATATATATATATATATATATATATATATATATATATATATATATATATATGTATATATATTACTGGAAAATAACTAAATACATTATTTGTTGAGAGTATATTTACAATACAGATGGTGTGCCAAGAGACACTATGTAAAACTCCAAACAGAATTGGATATTACGCAGCTGGTCCAGCTTTAGAAGGAACATTTTGCGGTGGAAAGAAGGTAAGCTATATAACTATGGTATTATTTTCTTGATATATATGCAAATAAATTCTTTTAAAAGATTTACTATGTTAATAAATGTTTCTTGCGGGCCAAACATCTCAACTACCGCAGATTGTAACTTCCAATGGAAAATGTGTGCATTAGTTTCAGAAAAAAATTAGGATATTTTAATTACACAAATTGAAATTTATATGTCAAAAACAATTAATGGTGATGTCTGTTATAATAAGAAATAAAAACCAGAAGAAAACAGTTCAAAAATACCATGGATAAATGTTAAATAATTGTATTCATTCTATCGATTTAATTAGAAAAGTTAGCAATTGTAGCACAAATATTTAACATAGGATAGCTGGTCAAGAAATATTACAATTATTTCTTGTAAATACTGAAAATAAAGAAATTTTGCTAATAAATTAAGAAGACTCAAAGTTGCCTTGTGTGTGAGTTACCCAAGAATGACAATATATATATATATATATATATATATATATATATATATATATATATATATATATATATATATATAGAATACGACTCACTATCTGAGATTGGATTTTGGATATCAATATGTTTTATAATGGCATTTATAGCTATTATTTATCCACTTCGCAGTCTCATTATATATTAGTGAAAATTATGGACATAAGTAATAATGAATGCATAAAATCATAAATTCGTATTTAAAATGGATGTGTATTTTCAAATAGAACTACATATTAAATGTATTCTTAAATAAAAAAATATATTCTGATATTAATATGATAGTTTGAAGAAGAAATTTAACAATTCCCTTATAATCATTATTAATTTTAATATGATCGTAAAGGATAATGTGAGCACATTTAAAACGTGAACAGATTTATGTTTTAGGAATGTCTAAATTTTTTTCAACCTTCTTTACTTGATAGTTTTCTAAAAATTCTTTTATTACTCTTTTAACCTTTTTTATTTTTAAATTAGAACGTACAATAATTCAAAATTATGTTTTACACTTAACATTTCTATATATTACTTAGAACTTTTTTATAACATAAAACTTAATTATGTTTAAAAACTACTCATTTATAAACTGAATACAATTCTAAGTTTAAAATTCAAAACATATCACAAATTCTTGTTTCAACTTTTTTTATATCTGTGCAGTGCAAAATTAATATACATTTGATTATGTTTAATAACAGTCGTGTCAGAAATATGATGAATAAATGCATTAAGAAATTACACATTTTCAGTTACAACTAATTAACAAACAAATGAATTTGCCTGTGTCAACAAATATTTTATTTAAATATATAAAATTTTATCAAAAGTTAAATAATCTTGGCTAAAAATTATAAAAGTAATATTGATAAAAATTATCTATTACTCTCTTTATAATAACAAAAATATTATGAAATTGTTATGTTTTTAAAGCTCTAATTTTTGCGTTTCACAATTTTTCTTCTCTAAATTGATTTGTGAATTGGAAAGACATCATTGAATATGAATAATTGTTATTTTATTTTCGATGTTTCTTAGTGGTGTAAGAATGGAGAATGCGTATCGTGGGGTTCAGAAAAATTGAAAGTTGTAAAAGGAGGTTGGTCAGACTGGACAAAGGGAAGTGCCAAAGTGGTTGTCTGAAAAATTCTCGAGCTTTGACAATAGACAAAAGATACTGTGATAATCCAAAGTAAGTGATACATACTTAATAAGTAACCCAACAATTTTTCCTTAAATGATATTGAGAACATACTCGTTACAATATTGGTAATAAGATTAGTTGCTCAATGTAGCTCATTAGATAATTTATATGCTTTTAATAAGCAGAGTGAATTTCATAATATGTAACACATCGCTATTGTTTCTGGGAACTGGAACAAGTATCTCGGTACCATACCTGACACACCTAAAGTTCAGCCGACAAAAACTAGTTCTGAGATTGAATTACATTAAGAGTTCCGTAAAATCTAATACCCCTTTGCAAATGTAGTGATGGTAGAGAGTACCAGCTCAAGTATCGATCGCATTACTAGTCACTGGTTAAGATTATGAGGTAGTTTATTATGTTCAAAGGTTGCGGTTGGCAGAATTAGACAACGGGAAACATATCGCGATTATCTAACTAAACCTCAAATGTGTATAAATTTATATAGAGATTGAAAGTTAAAATTTACAAGACCTTTCATTTGTGGATCACAATGGTCTTACGATTGAACTAGACTCTTCAAAGTGTATCGAATTTAGGTATTTCTGAATTATACAGATGATAAATATTAGATCTCTTCTTTCTATTGGGGACATGCGCATCTATTGAGAAAGATGCTTAGAAATTTATGTTTCATTTTTTAAGACACGTGAATAAGAGCCGGCTATGAAAACTATCTTTCTAGAAATCAACAACGGGACATATTCAAATAAAGAACACAGCCTTAAGGTGTTTGGTTATCTGGCCTATTGTATCAAAAATCTTTGATTTAGAATGTAAGCACTGGTGTTTACCCATTAGTATTACAGATAACAGAACTTTTAAAAAATTTTACTGCTGTAGCTGGATAACTTAGGAAAAGTTAAATAATAAAAATTAAAAATTTTAAAAACAAAGTTAAAAAGAAGTTTGCGAACCAATCTCGTTGATGACATCAGAAATTTGTGTTCAAAATCTAAATTTATATTAAATTTGAGATAGCATGCTTTTCTCTTAACAGCGTTCAATTTAAATAGTTATTGAAAAAATAAATTTTTATTCCATTTACTTAATATTATTCTTTATATTTTTATGTAGACCAAAGAACACAGAAAAATTATGTGAAGGGGATAACTTACGAATTCATTTCTGTGATGATGCAAAGGTATGTTCTATAAAGAGCATTTTTTTATTATTACTAAAGTTTGTTGTATTCATAAAAATATTTATTAAATAATTTGTTATATATATATATATACATATCCTCTGCATACATAAAAATCTATAGAATTAAAAAATAAAAACATTTTTATTCTTTGAAGTACAAGACTTTACTAGCTAATGCATTCATACAAGAATTGGCTATAAAGATGAACCAGTCATTTATTTATGTGATAAATGAAAAATCACTTTTACTCCAGTTTGATTCTGTACACTCATCCGACTTAAAGAAAGTGAGTCGTATAACGGTAAAGATATCTTTCCAAGCAAGGCCTAGGCTGCATGCTGAGTTGTGGTATTGCTTAGTATCCTCAATTTCTGGAGTTTAGTTCGATTAGAAAGTGTAGTATGAGAAGAAATGTTTTTGTTGATGTAGAGAAAATTCTCTAGATATTGATCAAAAGACAAAGTATTTCTTGATAAAGATTGCGCACATTCTATTAATTGACCACATTAGAAGTTTCCAGTTCGCTCCAGGTAAATTTATAGTATGTAATCCTAAAATAAAGCAACATCAAACACACTCCATATCTCTTCATACTCAAATCTAACGCTTTTAATACTTGATTTTGTTTATGGTGTCGATAAAGATTTCGAATATCTGATTTGCGAAAATAAATCCATTTCCATCTAACATTCGACATTTCAGAAGGAATGGTAATCAATATTTATTTCAACCAGCTGACAACAACTTTAAACATATCTTATAGCTTTACAGCTGTCAATTTAGGAGGAATCTTTTTACATATTTGAGCGAATATTACTCCGAGCATGATGTTAAAAGATAACGCTCTAGTTTGTGATTTTTCTAATTGACTTACCAATTTTCTCATTTCTGATAGTACAAGGCTCATTACAAGACCATACTCATCGGAATTAGATATTCCAGGCTTGAACCTACTAAGTGTTGAATAATGTGAGGGAAAAGTAGCCTTTGTTTTTAATCTTGGAAGCAATAGAAGCTTTTAAAATCTCTTATCTAAGTTTCAGCCTGTTCACGAATTGAATGAATGTAGCACAATATCTGTAAAGTGCTTTTTCAAAAGGCAAATGCACTGTTGATATTAAAGGATGCCTTACAAGGGTATTCAGCTGTTAGACATTTTTTAAGTACCGTATCGATACTGGTCATTGGCTTGCATATACAACTTGAGCATGGATTTTTGAATTCATAGTTGTCGGCATGCCTAAAATCGATTATCTTTTAATTTTGAAACACCGGGTTTGAACTTTTGAAAACATTTTTCGATGCAAGTTTTAAAGCTTTTCTGTAACTAACTGAATTCTATAAAATAATTTTCATATAAAGTAATATATACATATACATACTTACAATACTTAATAATATAAATTGCTTTAAGCACGTATATCGTCAGAAACCTTAAGACTTTAGAAACAAATTGATCGCAATCAATAAAAAAAGTATTATACTATAATTTAAAATAAATATTATATTATATTATAAGTGAGTTTAAATAAATTTTTCTTAAAAAATGTAGAATTTAGTAAGCTTATCCTGCCAAAATTTTGCTCTTACTTTTTGTACACCCAAATATGCTTATGAGTTTCAAAACGTAAGTGTTTTATTAATAACGCAGCTAAAAATATATGTAAAATAAATTACTTAAAGCAAAATTTTGCTTTAACACAAGTCATTGATGGGCCAAAAATATTGGCAGATATTTTTAAGTATATGAATATGATTTCTTTTTAATAATAATTGATGCTTGAATGTTAATTTAAGATCTAGTTTTAATAAAGTCTTAGTCTCTTCAGAAAGCTTTTGCTTTCAGAATTATTTAAATTATTTTATTTGTAATTCTATTTCTCGATTTGCAGATTTGTTCGTGCAAAATTCAATATCATTAATCTCAAATTTCTAATGTACATCAAATGTCATTAGAAATGACATACGTATAATCATATACATCACTTTAATTTCAAGAATTATTTTGTATACTCGGTTTCATAAAAACTCACTTTTCCAAATTCTTGTATCTTTAACTATTTTGACACGATAAAACATTTTATTCGAATTGGTAAGGAGTGTAACTCACAAACATCAAATAGCCATCTTTTTCAACAAATTTAAAAGCATTAAAATGTGAAATGATTAAAGATCATAATTATTCCTTAAGAGAGACAATCTATAATGTTTATATTCGTATACATCTAGACCAATATACAATTAATTAGCAACTTATATTTAAATATTTCTAACTTTTGTTTGATTCTTATACAGAAGGATTCTTTATAATTTTTCTTAAATTTTGTTTCCCATGAATTTTAAAACTTATGCTGGCTAAATTTCAGATTTGTAAAAAATACATGGAACCTGCAGATTTCGCCAAACAGAGATGTAAATTTTTCTCCAAACACCTTCCAGAGGTAACTCCACTTGGTGTGCAAGTGAAATACAATGAAAGTAAGTTTGGATTTTTATTAGTAATTTATGTTAAAGATCAATGCATTTTAAATAAAGACAAAGGTATACATTTATATGTACCTCTTTGAGTTTCTATTTAGTTATATTTTTTATACAATTCATTAACATATTGTGTTATATTTCACCAACTTTTAGTTTTTGTTTATTCGAGTGATTATTTAATTACGTTAAATTGAACGAAGTCCCAAATAAATTTAAAAAAATATTGACCATTGGAAATTCCCTAATTTATGATTGTCTTTAAATTATGATCTTTTGCATTTTGATGTATGATATAGTTGTGCACTTATTAATAAGTTTTATATTTGTATAATGAAATCAATTAGGGCAATTTCTTGTCACTTTAACAATTGATATTGAAGCTAAATTTTTTATTGAATTTTCCGTCGTAAATCCTAATTTGCTACAAATTAACCTTTAATCTCGAAGCAAATGAACTATGGCTAATCTGATAACTACATTATACTAATTATTTTGGATAAAATTTCATTGTGAAAGATTAAGTTTCAATTTTTTATGTATAGAAAGAAATAGTTAATTTATATATCAAGCAACATAGAATTAATCTTTTTAAATTGGGTCTCATATTTTAAAGTATATTTGTAAATATAAATTCCGTAAAATCGTTGTACACAAATCAGAATATATTAATAATAGATGTATAATTTTTAATACGATATTTAATTTTAAATTACTTAATATTACAATTTTTTCTACTTTTTTAAATGTACAATCAATATTGCATTTTTCCAAGTCTTGGTGACAAAATGACAAATTTTAAATTTAATAACCTCATCAATTCTTATAATTTAAAAACCAATACCTTTTATGTAAAAGGTATTCATGAAAACAAAATTTGCTTCATATTACCACATAGACCCAAGAATGAATATATATATATATAAATATATATATATATATATATATATATATATATATATATATATATATATATATATATATATATATATATATATATATATATATTCTTCATTTTAAATCTTTCATTCTTCTTTTTTAAACTTGAAAATTTTTCTTCATATGAATTGATATAAAAATAATTTGCATGCTCTTTCAGAACGCCAGTGGCAAGCCTGTGCAGTGTACTGCAAAATGAAAACTGGTACTTGGTATACCCCACGCCAAGAGTTCAATGATATGGGTATAGACACTTTCTTCCCGGAAGGCACATGGTGCCACAACGACGGACGGACAGATTATTTTTGTCAGAACAGACTCTGTCAGCCTCCACCAGTGAAGGGTCGGTCTCTGTTGCCAGGAGTCACTCAACCGAGGGGCCGGGGACCGGAAGTGGAAGTGCCCGTTCTGAACAATGCTCACCCCAAAGGGGAGAATAGGGCTCCGAAGAAACTCCAAGAATTTTTCCAATACAAAGAAGGACCTGATTTACCACCGATTCCCAAGCCAGAAGAATTGGGAAGGCCTAAAGAAGAGGATTATGAAATCATAGATTATGTATCTCCCATTTGACTGTAATAAATTCATTCATTTTTTTCTAAATGTTTTGTTATTATTGGTTATCTGTTCACATAGGAATACCTTAAACGTAAAATAATATCTCTTAGAATTATTAAAATGTTATTTTTTTTTAAATAACAATTCGAAATTTTTTTAAATGAATATTATGTTAGGGAAATGTATGTTTTTATATCTTTTAAGTATTATTTGGTTTCAGTAATTAATATTTTAAATGAAGATGTAGTTTAACTATAAGCGAATATTTCACGTATTTGTTTAAATTAAAATGATATTGTTATAGGAAAAATATTCACTTAAAAGAAATTTGAAGATTTTAATTGGGTATTGAAATACTCTAGAACATATTGAAGTATTATACGATTTTGACAGTTACTTTGATATTAGGTAGCATTACTGATTTATATAAACACTAAATTTTCAACAAGGATTTTTCTGAATTATATTCTATTATTGCATGCAACAGAAATAAACATTTATCTTAATAGAACAAAAGTAACCGTTAAAATAAAAATTATCAATAAAAAATCTTTTTTTTATTTTATAGTAACTTCTTACATTACCTTAAAAGTGAAACATAAAATAAATTAATCTTAATAAATAATGATCGCGTTAGTTATTGATATATCGTTAAGAATGTAATAACAAACAAATTTATGCATTATCACAATAAGAATATAACCGTTTGAAATCAAAGACGTCATCAATGCAATTGAAAATAAACTGAAACAATACTTTTTTCAATTTTATCACAGGTCAAATATCTAAAATTACGAATATTTTGACATTTTAGCTATAGTATTTACCAAAAATAGATTTTTCAAATATACTTTAAATAAGATGTCCCTTCTAAATAATGAAACTCTTCAAGGTAATTTGTTAATTCCATTAGGGATAAAATTTGAATTTGCCGTTTCAATTAAATATAAAAGAATAATACCTTAGTAAGGTATTTTATTAATGAAAAAAGTTTATCAAGAAGATTTATTTTCAATTTTAGTGAAAGATTAAAGTCCGTCACACGCGATACGGCGATTTTACATTTGGATATGTAAGAGATAAACAGTAATAGTAAAACAGTAGATTAATAATTAGTAAAAGTAGAGTAAAACAGATAAGTTTACAAACTCTGCTTACCAAAGTAGGGTAAGTGCAACTATAATGGGGAGTTGCTCTCAAAGATGAATTTTTGAAAGACATTTATTGCTTTTATCTTAAAATTTATGCCTTAAAAATTTAAAACAAAATCACCAAAAGTTTTTCACGAACTAAAATAATTATTCAGTCAGTTTTATAAGGTTGATTTACTTTAAAGTCAAAATTTAGTATTCAGTGGTTCACTCATTTGTCTGTTTATTTCTTGTTAGTTTCTGCCATTAATTTTTTGTTATATATTTTATTTTCTCTTATATATCAAAAATATTATTTTTAAAAATATTATAACTTTAACATGAACATATTCATCGCAGAAATATTACTGGTTATTGCTCTGTAAGAAAAAGAAATGTTCAAAAAATTGATTACTGCAACAAGAATCTTTTTCATATCTTAATTTGATCATAAAAATAACTTAAAGGATGAGGGTGTCTTAAATTACGTTAAGATGAAGGAAAAAATCGTGGGAAGTTTGTTGGAAAAGGTAACATTTTCAATTATAAAATAGGTTAAAGTCATGCGTTTTTCTTTAAGACCACCTGAATGATTAAATGTGATTTTATCCTTTCTGGCAACAGGTGTAGAATGTAAAAGATTTAAAATTTACAATTATCTTCTCTCAAACTATGGTGCAAATAATAGCGAAAATATCTGAGTCAATTATAAAAGTTCTCCATAGGAATACTTGAAAATAAGTAACTCCTAAAATCATTTATTTAATGATTAATTAAACTATAATTATGATAAAATGCTAAAAATTCTAAATTAGAGTGAATAAATTAAACTGAAAATTTCCATCTCTTTTTTTCATTTAGTTAAAACATAAAGAATATTCAAGGTAAATAAGAAAGTTCTTGCTGTTTCTAATGACTTAAAAGAACAGAAAGTGTAGCCGATTGTTAGTTCTCGAAGTAATCACCATCGTCATCCAGCACCTTCTGCCAACGTGCTTCCAGTTATGCAATACCCTTGCGGTAAAATTCGAGGGTTTTGGACATAATGTACGTGAATGCTTGGCGCATGTCTACTTCATCGGTGAAGGATTTAGTACGAAGATGATTGCCCAGGGAATGGAAGAGGTGGTAATCTGATGGTGCATGGTCAGATGAATAAGGAGGATGGCACTAAGTCTCACAATCAAGTCGTTGTATGATATCCTTGGCCACCCTGCGGTCTCTCGTTATCAGTCAAGAGTAGTACACCCTTGCAATTATGCAATTAATCAAGGTGGCTCCTTCTGTTGCAGTGCTTGTGGCACACGTACCAATTATTGCGAGTACAAATCCACAGTGACCATGCGGCTTGTTGGTAGCAGTTCATAGTAAACCACTTGACGATTAGTCCATCAGGAAAAGGGCATAATCTTGCGTTATGTGGTTTTAAGGTGTGAGGGATAATATCCTGAGGTGACTACCATTGTTTGGTAAATTTGGAAATGTAATACAGAACCCATTTTCGTCACTTGTCTACTCTCGATTTAATACGTATACACTACGGTTGTGAGAAAGCAACGATAAACAGGTTGTCACTCGCTGTTGCTTATAGACTTCCAACAGCATGTGCACCAACAGCTTGCTTAGCTTGTGTGTTTTACATAAATGGTGCAGATGAAGTCTAAATATTTCTCCGGAAACGTTAAATCATCTGGCAAGTTCACCCCTCGTTTGATGACTTTTCTCCTTATTGACCGCCTTCAGGGTTTCATCATTCAAAACCTATGGTCGTCTACTGCGAGTTCCATCAAAAAGGAACAAATCTGTTGACCAGGATTTGTAAAATTAGTGCCTTACCGTACGTTCATTCATAACACTATCCCCAAATATTTGACATATTCGATGATAAATTTATTAGTTATGATTAATTTATTCTTGATTTATATGAGGAAAAAAAAGTAAAATTACATAAATAAAAAATGATTGTAAGACCTAATGTCCGTGTTGTTGTCTCACTCGTCTTAGCAGTTTGGCGCTTGTTGTGTCCTATAGGTGTGGGGCTTCAATCTTAATAATGTTCTCTGTTTTTGTTCGTGGCATTAAAAATCTTATGGATAGCTATCTTCGCTATTTTCTCGTGTTCTATTTCTAGAAGGTTGCTGCAAAACATTTGGCTTATCTGGAAAAAGTAACTGGAAACATAAGTGACATAAAGGTCACGCATGATCACTTCCTTTCCGAGGTACCATGGTGCCTTACAAATTATCCTAGAGTTTTATTTTGAATTTTTTGAAGTTTCTTAAGATGACTCTCAGCTGCTCCTCCAAACATTTGGCAGGTGTAGCTGACCATTAGACGCAATGTTGACTTATACAAAAATTTTATTTTAAAAATTTAGTTCTTATTTGAATTCTATCAATGGGTATAAAACTGCCTACGCTGCTATAAATTTCTTAAATATTTTCGTAAAGTGTGAGTTATAAGTTAGTCTTTTATCTAAAGTTAATCCTATGAATTCTACTTCGTTAGACCAAGGGACTATTTGATAATTAATTTCAATATTATTATTAAGTATATTATTTCAAAGAAGACAATTGCTTGACTTTTTCCTACTTTTAATTTTATTTTCCATGCATTAAGCCAAATGCTAAATTTATTTAAGTGTTCATTTAAGTTATTAACAATTAATTCTTTATTTTTTAACTAGTATGGCGGTATTGTCTGCAAAAAGTGCTAAAACTGTATTCATTTGTTTTGTGATGTCATTTATACATAGTAAAAAGAACGTGGATCCTAATTTACTGCCTTGTGCCACTCTTTTAAGAATTAGCCTAACTTCTAAGAAGGTATCTTCATATATTTATAACTTGAAATTTAAATAGATTTTAATTAATTTAATAAAATTACCTGGAAATTTTAGTTGTTGTTGTTTTGTGCCAGCTAAGTTGGCATCATCGGTTGCGCTGCTCCACTTTCCTAACTGAACCATATTTTGGTGTGGAGTCCGACTTCCTCAGTACACACATGCCATAAGACAGGATAGACAGAAGGAGAGAGTACATCCATGCCCGAACTGGGATTCGAACCAAGGACCTCCCTATCCGCAGTAGGCACGCTGCCCACTAGACATGGTGGGCGGCTGGGGATTTTAGAAAAATTAATTTATAAATTAAACCATTAATCCAAACTTTATCAAATGCTTTCATGATATATAAAAGTAGTGCTCCTGTAGTTTTTTTAAGTTTAAATCCCTCATGTATATTTTCAGTAATTCTTAATAATTGGTGTATTGTTGACAACTTGGGTTGAAACCCAAACTGCTCTGGTTTAACGAGTTACGATTGAGGAATATGAGCGGGGTGGGCATGCCTTTATAACGACTGATCTCAACTGACCAGTGTCTCAACCACGTGATGAAAATTTGCATACTCATTGAATGGCAACGCTGAAACGGCAAGAAATTTCTTGTTTACCTTATATAAATAAAAGGATTGAATCACACATCTTGGTTATTATAATTTCGTTGATAGTAACATTTATACATGAGGCATCTTCGTATGTATTCGTAAAGTTTTATTATTCATTGAAACACTTTCATTATTTATATTTTAAATCTCATTTTTTTGTTGGTATTTTGTTTAATTTCACAAATTCTGTGGGTAAACAATATAATTCCTGTTTTCAAGCATACAACTAAATTGTCGAGCACATACTATTTTATAGTTGTATGGAATGATTTTATATCTTGTAATATTTGCTTCACATGGTAATATAGTGTGCTTAATATGCTTATTATTGAAGATCATTTAAAAAAAAAAACATGTTTTAGCTTTATTATGAATATAATTTGTTATTCTTATATTTAAAACAAATTTTCTTTAAATTGGTGTGGCGCATATTGATATACTTATCTTGAATAGTGTTCAAATAAAAAAAATAATTATATATTATATATTCAGTTTGGAATGTTGGTTTTTTAAGTAAATATTGAAATTTAATTAGATATTGAAGAATTATATATGTTATTGGGGTATAATGATCAATAAAAGTTTCAATTGTTATCATTAGGAAACTTTTTTATAATGAAACTTTTATGGGAAATTTTGTCTCGATTTTTAAACTTATAAATAACTTGCTACTCAAATTTATTTATGGTTGACTGGAACACTTTTACTTATAGTAAAACATGTTGTATGCAATTATACGGTACATCAATGCACTTAATAATTGAGATAATTTTTGAAAGTATGGTACTGTTGATTTACCTTAGTATTAAGAATAACTCATTGCATTTTCATATTTAACAAATATTTTCTAAAAATTAATATGATGTATACTAATGTACTTAATTTGAATGAAATAAATAATGTAAAAGATAATAATATATTAGTTTGACTTTTGTTAAGGAGAAATATATATAATTTTCTTAATCAACTAACATTAATTTTCCGAAATAACATATCTTAAATTAATAAATATTAATTTAGATTGCGCTGAAGAATCATATATGTTATTGGTTCATAAATCAACAAAAATCTCAATGTTTATCGTAAAGAAATTTTTTTATAATGTTTCATGTATTTTTTTTAATATAAACGATTAAATTATCGCAAAATAAATCAATGTTTTCTTCACCTCAATCAAAGATTTGATAAAAGGGTATTTTATCACTGATTATATTTATCGACATGAAGATAAATATTAATCGTATTTTTTTTACTGTGGCGATAAATATAAACAGAAATATTTAGAAGCCAAACTATCCTACACTACTTCTTAAAAAATACGAATAGGTCTGGGACCGTGGGAATTCTTTAGATAATAATACTCATTCCATGTATCCGGGAATTCGGTGACATTGTCCGCAAAGTTGCACTTTAAGCAATCTAAACTAGCATGACAAAAACGCACAATTTCGGCTTGAATTTACGCTATTGTAGTTTACAGACAGTAACTGAAAGGAAAGGATAATTTATTTTTTGGCGTGAACTGCAGAAAAATGATGTTATCGACGAGGTGTTCATGACAAAAATGTTGTTCTTCGGCTTGTAGATTCTCCCCACCCCTTCGATAAAGACCACCGGAGTAATGCTGCCAGTGCGTCAGCGTCTAGCCGTTTTTTTCAGTACACCTTTCCTTATTCCGAAACTAGCTTTGTTTAGGTGATTGTTAAAACGGTAGGGTGTCGGCGCCATACCTGTTGTTGAGGTTCAGGCATCCAGATTTGGCTAAGTATAGCCAGCAGAATAAAATATATCTCGGCTATGAAAAATATAATTTACACAGCAAACATTCCCATGTATAAAGAGTTTATATTATATTATTTTTTCTTTCATATTAAAAATATTAATATCAATGAAATATATATATACATATTTTTTAGTTTTGGCTTAAAAATCCTTACTCATTTTTAAGCAATTTCAGAATGCTATTCATTTATTATTATTCAAAATTGTTATTTTTTAATAACTTCAAAAAGTAATTTACTTTAAATATAAAGCCAAAAATGCTAATTCTTTTAATCAAATACTATTTTTAGTTCATATGTAAGTAAAAATTTAGGATTAATTAGGCTTTAGAAATTTTAGAATTAAAGGAAGGCATGAGCCTTAATTAAATAAAGGAGGGAATTATGAAATTTATTTAAGGCAGTAAATTAAATCTTTTCAAAGTTTTGAATATTAATATATACTTAAGGTGATAACTCTTCCTAATTAATCATTCACATAATAAATATTCTAGACTTATGTATCTGGATAAGTAATTCGGTGTTAAGCATCATGATTGATAAATATGAATCATCTATACCTTTCAATAATAATTTAACGAAGGAGAAAACCCTAAATTTCCAATTCAAGTGATTCTCAGCTTCAAAAAATATTTAACATAGTAATCAGCATCCTATGACATCACTATATAGACATAAAATATTCTGGTATTGTGGAATTTATTCCTTTAAAATTGATAAGAGGAAACCTAGATGAGGTCAGGTCTATTTTATTATTTACCATGAATGATATCTAAAAATAATTAAAATACTATTTGCCTTAAAATTATTTTCTAAAATAAGGGTCAAAAGATAAGTTCACCATTATTTATTTAATAAAAGATAAACTAAATTAAAGGATAAACAGTTTTTAATTAATTCGAGGTATTACATTATATATATGACACATTGTTTTAAACAATAAAATTTAATTTAATCTAAGAACGAGACTGTCTTATGAAGAAATTTTTGACATTCCTGATGAAGCAGAAGTATCAATTTCTATTTGATAAAAGGCTTTTAATAAGGCCAAATTTCAACTGCTAATATTAGAGTCCCATAAAAATTCGCAATTGATAAATTTCCTATATAATTAAATAAATAAATTTATTAAACTCAAAATATTTTTAAATTCATGCAAATATACTTCAAAATAAATAAGTAATTTTTAATATTTTCCATGAATAATAAAATTTTTTAAGAAATAACTAACTAAAATTTATAATTAAATAAATGCTGCCTAGGATTTGCTTTCAAAACTAAATTTAGTGATATGCAATAATTGTCCTTTAAAGCATGAATTCAATATTTTTCATTAAAAAAAGGAAATAATGAAAGAAATGTTTATGCTCACGCTTCTATGTTTCTCAAAAAATATAAACAAAAACGACTGAAAAATTAATTAACTATTTAAATAAATTTTATAGACGGTTTCAAAAGATATATTTCATAATTTTTTTCATTCAAAGTAATAACAGAATCAGTTATTAAAACTTTTATAACAATTTAATACAAAACAAATTACAAACAAAAAAATTCATCAATATTTAAATGAAGAATTGATAACAATAACTTTTATCAAAATAGTTTCATACCATGAAATTTCTACTTTGTTTAAAAAAAACAAATTTGTAATTTATTGTAAGGAGCTAACTGATTCCTTAAATTTCAAAATTCTAATTAATATAATTAATAAGTTTTTTTTTTACAAATGGAATTTGCAAATTAGAACGTTTGATGAAATAGTATTGTAAATATTTCAGTGATAACAGGTGCACATGTAGATTGATTTAAAAATTTCTATGATAAATTCGCGAAATTAATTATTAAAACAGATATATTCATTACAAAAGTTTTAATAACAAAAGCAAAATATAAGGATAAAATAATTTAATGCATATTAATCACATTAGCCAAGTACCCAAAGAACTTAGCGATTTTTAATAAGAAAATCTAATAAGCATTTCATTAAATGTCTTATAATTTTTAAATATTTCAATTTTAAAGAATTAATTAAACAAATAAAAAGTATAATCAAGAAATGATTATATCAATATTTACAAAATTTTACTAAATAAAACTTTAAAAGAAGCATTTGAGTTAAAAAAAAAATATATTTCGTTGTCTAGTCATAATTAAGCTTAAAAATATGATTAATTATCATAAAGTTATTTTAACATTTGTTATAAATTGATTAATTTATCTGTATACAGAAGTCATCAAAAATTTGATCTTAGGGACTATGTCCAAAATTCCTATCTCTCTTTCGTTTAAAATGAAAAATATTTACACTGCAGATGGAGACAATACCATTATTTCAAGCCCATTATTTTTAAGAAACTCCAGTTTTATACAAGAATATTTAAATTCACTCTGAAATAAATTTTTTGAATTAATGACACTGAATTCAAATAGATGTTATCTTGCATTAGAATGTTTGCGAGTGTGTATATTGTAATATAATAAGATGCAACTAGAAGTTGTATAGATGAGATTAAATAACGAATGAATTATTCATTGATCAATTTATATAATAAATTAAAATATTTACTGATTTTGTGTTTTTATTAATCATTTTAATAGTTATTGTAAATATGATTAGACATCTCCATAAAATAATAAATTTAAGTCATTTGAAAGTTGACTCCACAGTTTCGGAAAAAGATTTACAAATGAAAATAATGCTTGTAATAATTGAAATCGTTTGCATGATCTGTAAAGTTAAGTAGATAACACAAACTTTTGAAACAAAATGTTTTGCTTCAAAAATTTATAACTCTGCTTCAAATTTTCATAGTTATTCCTTTTTAATAGTTATTGAAAATATGATTAGACATCTCCATAAAATAATAAATTTAAGTCATTTGAAAGTTGACTCCACAGTTTCGGAAAAAGATTTACAAATGAAAATAATGTTTGTAATAATTGAAATCGTTTGCATGATCTGTAAAGTTAAGTAGATTACACAAACTTTTGAAACAAAATGTTTTGCTTCAAAAATTTATAACCCTGCTTCAAATTTTCATAGTTATTCCTTTTTAATAGTTATTGAAAATACGATTAGACATCTCCATAAAATAATAAATTTAAGCCATTTGAAAGTTGACGCCACAGTTTCGGAAAAAGATTTACAAATGAAAATAATGCTTGTAATAATTAAAATCGTTTGCATAATCTGTAAAGTTAAGTAGATTACACAAACTTTTGAAACAAAATGTTTTGCTTCAAAAATTTATAACCCTGCTTCAAATTTTCATAGTTATTCCTTTTTAATAGTTATTGAAAATACGATTAGACATCTCCATAAAATAATAAATTTAAGCCATTTGAAAGTTGACGCCACAGTTTCGGAAAAAGATTTACAAATTAAAATAATGCTTGTAATAATTGAAATCGTTTGCATGATCTGTAAAGTTAAGTAGATTACGCAAACTTTTGAAACAAAATGTTTTGCTTAAAAAATTTGTAACCCTGCTTCATATTTTCTTTTTTTACTTCAGAAAATGAACAAAAAGGGATTTTTATTTCTTTTAAATAAACGACTATATGGTCTCTGAGTCTTACTCA